>JAQIXS010005071.1:0-13494 GCA_034700785.1 Rossiulus vilnensis
AAAAATCCGGATAAAGCTCCATAAATAAGTAATGCGGATTTGACATGGTAAAATCAAACATGGTATTTTCGAAGTTTTTATAAACTACATTGCAGTAAACCAAACCCACTAATGGGCTAATGTTTTCGTCCATAATGGCTTTAATGGCTTTTATTTTCTTTCTATGGAACGAGTAAGAATCGCGTAAAAGGCTAAATGACTTATTAGTATTATTAAAAAATACAAGGCATCTAAATATAATATAATCACGTAGTGTATCCAGCCCAAACAATAAATGTATACTAAAAGCGTTTAGCATGCGTTTGGATAACTTTAAACACCAAGAGGAGAATCTATTTGCAGAAAAAACTTAATTTTGTTTAACAAAAAAAATAAAAAATAAAGTAAACGTAAATTTAAGTACATAGATGTAAAAAGCAAAGAAATATACACAGGTGCCTTCCATGAAGACCGCAAGGATAGCGTTAGCTGTAGGTCAGTGCATGCACTAACCTACATTAATACGAACTGAAATTTAATGTTTTATTCATAGTGACGCATTTCACGGCAGCAGAACACGTCATCCCGATTTAAGGCAACTTTGATTGATTATTAAAGTTAGTGACCCTTATCGAAAATTTGACCCCACGCTTGAAAACATTAACGGCTAGACACGTGTTTATTCCATACGTGAAGTCGATTGCGCAGAAGACCACTATGCATCGTACAATACGTTTGGATTTTTACTGACAGAAACAGCTAAAGAAAATGTCAGCTCTTGACTAGCATACCAAAGCGTTGCAAGATTTTGAAATGCCATATATCTCTCAGATCCATCTGACATGTTTTGCGCCTCCGTCGATCGATTCTTTTGCGTTGGAAGAAAAATAGAAAACACCCTGTATATATACATGTAAAAACAACTTGGACTGTAATCGATTACACCTAAACAGGAAGTGACTCAGAGTGATAGATTATTAGAATTAAGTTAGGCTTTCAGACATTTCGTTTATGGAGGGGGAAAAATGCACTGGCAAATTAACATTGATATCACGATAAATCTACACAACCCATCTTAGCTTTCAAATTTCCTTAACTTCTGCGCGAAATTCGCATAAAGGGAATAAAGTTTTTATGAAGTATAACACACACTGATTTTAAAATCTTTGTTGTCTTAACAACATCCAAACTACTCATGTTTTCAAAATAATATCTATCTTCACATATGTTACAACAAATTAAAATTTTCTACATTGTAGCCCGAAAATGGCTACGCCATGCTGAAAATATTACAAAAAAAGTTACAACACTGTATATTCTACTCTTCAATAGTTTTTTTTAACCGCTATCTGACGCATTAAATGTCATGTACCCATATGTATCAGGTGATTAAGATTAAACGAACCAGGCCACGGTATACATGACCACTGTGCATATGAATAATAATAACAATTAGCAGCCACGTAGCCAATAATATATATATGTTAAAATATGGACTATAAAACAGTCGCTAGCTGAGTACGTCATATACACTGTATTCAAATCATCTAGCAATTAAAGATCATAACTTATTACATACAAAGCTTCATTTAGAGTTAATAATTGATTACATAGAACAAACTCGAATAAAATATGCTCAGCATGCCGAATACCATTAATATAAAATCATCCCATTGGTCGTCAACTAATATATTATTAATCGCATTTTAATTAAAATATATAGACTGCACTGATAAATAATAGGAGACAATCTCTTTAAATCGTTATTTTAAAGACGTTTCGAGCTCAAGAAATTTGATAACTCAAGTGTTCCTATTAATTAGTATTTCATGCTGCTTTCGTTATTGTGTTATTTTATAACGAACGCACAAAGCAGCATGTTAAAATATAGCTTAAAATTGCACTGCAACTGGAAATTCAATTAGCAAGCTTCAGTAACTGTTATAGAAAACCTAAAATAAATTATTTTGTTGCATATGATAATAAAGTTTTCTTATTTAGCCATTTTATTTATGACATTGGACATAGCGTGTCAAATGCGACACTTTACAGTTGATATTTCAAGGTCTATACATTTTTCACACCAAAAGCATGACATAGTCAATTTACCGTGTTATTTAGAAATCTAGAGCACCTTTCGATTGTCAAAATAGTTTCCTGAATTTTTCAGGAAACTTAGAGTTGCCTGCATTCAGTGAAATATCCAGTATCATTTATGAATTACATGCTCAAATAGTACAAAAATGACACAAATTGTAGACAATAATAACTGGTCAGCTTTGCTCGAAACCAACATCAGCTACACAAGGTTGTGCGACTTGATATAACTATAATAATAATTGGAATAAATTTGAACATGCAGATAAAAAGATTTGCGATACTTTCCCAAACCATTGGGCAGAAGCGTGTGTTTTTATTTGATTGTAAATTTGTGATAAAAAAAGCTTTAAGACGCCAACCGCATGTCGTCAAAACCGGCAGTGATATTCTATCTGCCGTGAGTTTCCAATTTTAACATTTTATACACACTGTGGTAGGTAAACAAAGCCAGAAGGGCAAGTACATTGCATGCAAAAACAAATCCAATACATGAAATTAAATTCCAGTGCAATTTAATTTGTGTGCAAGAAAATCTACAAGCAACGACTACCAAATTCAAAAATAGCAAGGAAATCTGCCAGCAGCCTGTAGGCTTTGAACTAAAACCGTAAATAGCTAGCTGATGTCGATTTTCGATGGTGATGTGCATTATTCTCAACAATTATTAACCATGACTTTTTACGATTAGATATTACGATTCAATGAAGTTAATGTTGTCCCAATGTTATTCCTACATAGCCTTACATAACAAATGTTAACATATGGGGACCGATAATGCATTTATGTTATGGGGTGAATGGAGTTTAGCCATTGGCTCTTGTTATTGGAGAATGAGATCTTGTCAGGCATCTTGAACTACATTTTATAAGTCAATTTTCTTTTAGAATACATAAAAACAGCCTTCTTAAAACTATCAACGCTTCTTAACTATTATTTCTATTAAGAATCCGCTTAAAAATCGATATCATTTGTTTGCCTCTTTCCATTGTTTCGTCACAAAGTATTGATGTGTTCTGTAGGCGGTTGGCTGGAATTCGGCTGCATTCGGATAGCGAATACAAAAACTCATAATAAAATTTTGTATTTTAAATGCGCCTACAATTTGTTTTAAGTTTAGCTGGAAAGACAAAGGCCTACATATCATTTGGATGATTTAATTATTGCTTGACCCTTTTTAATGCAAAGTGCGGTGCGCCACACTTGTCTTAACCGCTTGTCTCTGCTCATTTTCCTTTTTATTTATTTTTATTTGTACTCTTTATCTTGATCGGCTTTTTGTGTAAGTGTTGTGCTTTGACTATCAAACGGCCGTTTCCTTCTTGAGGAATAAAGTTTTATTCAATTCAATTCAATTATTCCGCAATGGTTATGAACTCCATCGATATTACACCAATATTACTTCTACATGAACTACTATTGATAATATAACGTTAAAGGGGATATGCATTCTATGGTATCCGATTTTAAAAAGGGACTTATGCAAGGGTTTTTACATTAACTCTTGACCATGTAGCCAACAGCATATTTCACTTTCATAATTCTGCTTAGTTTTATTTTTTAAAAAATGACCCATTAACTTCCCCACTCTCTATGTAAGACCAACCAGCGCAGTTTTTGTTTTATTCCCATTATTCTAATACGCAGAATGCTTTCGGTTTCGGTAATAATGTCGCTTGAGCAGCACGACGAGTGAGCGTCGCCAGTTTCATTTTTATAGATACTAAAACTTTCCACGCAGCAAATTCGAAACCCATATACATGTAGGCCATAAAGATTCCGTCATTAAAAATTTTCTCACAAATGGCTGAGCCGTTTGTAACCAACGTGATCACAGGCTTAATTATTATTCAGCTATTCATATTCTTCATTAGACTTGACATATATATCCTGCCTAACACCGTTGGCATATGATTACTGATATTCTGTAAAAAGATAATTATCACTTGTTTTATCCATCAATTATGCGCGCTCATTTATTAATATGCATATCCTGCGCTTATAAGCTTATGAAAACGAAATGTGTTTAAGACGAAAAAACTCGGCAAGAACATCATTGTAAAGGGCATAAGGAATTTAAGATTAATATCTGTCAGAGGAGCCAAGAAACATTCCAAGAATGTGATGTGATTTGGTCTGGTGTACTCCTATACTAAATTTTCGCTATTTATCGATTTATGCAGGACCGTTTTCTATTGTTAAAAATTATCAAATCTACGCAAAGACAAACCCAAGCGCCAATAGCGATCACCTACCAATTAATCATAGTTATGCCTGTTACAATTTTTAAAAATTGAACAATGAGGAAGGTGAAAAAATAGCCAACAGATTTCTCTAAATTCCAATGAATAGAAAAAAAGTTTAAAAAGAAACTAAATAAAATTGAAAAGCACTCACATAAAAAGACGATTATGTAACCACTGAATCATCATTTTGTTCAATGACAATATAATGACAATGAAATAAGAACTTCCTTGGATTTGAACAGACAATAAATTATTTGCTTAAATTAGTGAATTCTAAAAATCAATCGATTATTTTTCATTTCGTTTTTAATAATTCTAATAATGAAAACTTGTCTAGCTAGCAGGAGGCCACACACATACAGTTTTACAACATGCATATGAACGATTTAGAGAAATCCGAAAAAGTATTCGCTGACAATTCACAACATATTTGGCCTGACCTATCGAAAAATAAGCCGAGTGCTGCTTCCTATATAAAAATACATTGTTGTTTTCAGATTATCCTTTTGCGACGCTTTTTTAAACAACCCATTAAATCACAGTGTGTTGAACTTCAATGTGTGAAATCTCTTTGTGGAACAGAACATATGTTATCCATTTACAAAAAGAGAGCTTATTCTTTCATTACGTCTCATTTGTAAGACGGCTTTTATGGACGACCCCATGCATAGACGCAAGTACAGTACATGGACTTGGTAAAACGCGTTGTGATTGGCTTTTGGATTGGAATATGCCAATGCAGCTAAGCAAGTGCAGGCTGAGGAACCGTGAATTTTATATATTTAATGCGTCAATTCTTAGACTTCCCAGAAGAGCTAATTATTCAAGCCTTGCTCGATCCAAAAGCCGTTTTTGGGATAGATGCAAACTTGCTCAACGTTTTAGCGGTGGATGCAAAGTTCCCATCGGTGCAAAATTAAATTTCATTAGCAGTTAACTTTGAAATATATAATCAATGGATGCAGCGGTGGGGTTCCACTTTCGAGGTGCTCTTCATTTCATGTCGAGAAGTGGTGGGATATAGCCTAATTCTATTAGTAAGTGCTGTGCACAGCTGCTATTCAAGCCAGTATAAACAAAGAAATTACTATGCAATAATAGCCCTCATAATATCACACTTGGCTGCGCTTCTAAATTGTAATGCGTTGCACTGGTGGAATGTCTCGCCGATTCGCTCGTGCTCTAATTAAAATAGCGCTTCAGACCCTTTATCAAGGCGTCAATAATTGGGCATTAATCAAACAAAATGGTTAATAAGAAGGTACTCGTACATAAACCCATAATTTGCTTATAGTTTCATATTTTCTATCCTAAAACTTCGAACTGCTTCTTCGTTTCTTCAAGTGTTTCGTCCTTTTTCCGATAAAATCAATAATGCCACAATACGACGCAATTCAGTACTTGAGACTACATACAGTATGTTACTAATGCTTAGTGATTTTGTGCGCATTTTTAATGAGTTACAGTAGAAACTATCATGTAAAAGTATATACATGTATATTTTATATCCAAAACCAGAATAAAAAAGCAAATAAAAACTAGCCGCATCTTCAAACGCAATTGCATATGACAAGCTCCTCGAATACATCCACCATGAAGAACAATGTCCTTTAATACTACTGTGAAATCAAGGACAGCAAAATGGTTTTAACCGAGCAGCTTTTAAGCTCGAAGACACAATTAGATACCGCAAAAATGGATTTGTTAAGTTAATCTCACTTGTACGATTGTGTATCTATTTCAACTACGCTGCATGAATATATACTGCAAAAATGTAAGAACATCCAGACGACCTTCTGCATATGGTCAAGCATTCTCTTTGTTGTCAGTAAAATACTAAAGTACTGAATATCCTTAAGACAAATACTTCGTTAACACATGTAATTTATATTGATAAAAATATTCGCTACATGGCTTCGTCGAGCATGTAAATTGAAAGAGCAATCATGAGAGGAATTAAGAATTTTTTATTTCTATCAAATTTGTTTTTATCAATCATTTTTGTAAAAAATCGTTAGCAGTATCATAAACATTCGCAGAGCTGAAAAATGGCTAAACTGATGAATTTGACATTAAAATTCCGAACGCGTCTAGTGCAAGATAGTCCACATTTTTCTATCCAATAAAATATGATTTGAAAATTTAAAGCCCGAGATTATCTTCAAAACTTTCGATCATTTTTATTATTTGATTTCTTCTGGATGGCTGTGCATGCTTGACTGATATCAAACTGCCAGATTTCTGGGAACATTCGTTTGACAATTCCGGCACCATAGATCTGCATTAGATTCCTTTTTCATTTATTGCTATGCGTTTCCTACTCTGTATCACCCGTTTGCAGTCGTCCTTTTCCTTTTCAGATTGTGCAAATATATACATAAGAAGCAGAGCTCCATGTATATACCCATCTCAAAACTAGGTGCTACTTCTGGACGAAAAGGCCATTTGCATTCTTAGAAGGCTTACAATCGCATATAGGCTGTCACTTACACATGCAAATCCAGACAAGGAACTTTTGAAAAAAAAGATATTTTCTAGTCTTTGCACTTCACAACGGTCAAAAGTGAAAATGCAAACACGGCGCGATGTAATTCACGTCCGTCCAAGAAAGGTACGCTCAAACAAGCTAGGATGACTGATGATGATGCATCATACATAAGCTTTACATTTCTCCAGTAGTGACTTGGCATGTAGTAAGGAAAATGGTGTTAGTTGCTTTGGCATCAATAGTTTATCGAACAATGTCTTACATTTAACGTTATATTTAAAACGAGTTATGTAAATTTACATTTTTCTGTAATGGATGATTAAATATTTCCTATATTATATCACTTATATATCTACATGTATAACTGCATCAATATCTAACTTACAATTACAAAATACTCGTTAAGTAAAACTTGAAATAAAAATATATTATCGTTTTGAAAAGCTTGCGTATAAACTTTACGGAAAAAAACAATGGCATATACAATTATATTGAAACAGCGTTTGCAATTATATACACATGCGAGATGTTTTGCATAATTTCTTTCATTTGATATTTTGAAAAAACAACCCTAAATATACAATGTGAATATAAAATCAGCAACTTTTCGATTATACGAGTATTAAGTTTCGTCTAGTATATTTTACAGCATATCACTACAAAAGTATTTCGTTTATTATTGTCAAAAATTACTCGAGATTTATAATATGCACTGCATCCACAAGAATGTAACTGTATATTTAAGATAATCGTATTTATTGTGGTCTCGTTCCTAGTCAAAGAAGAAATTAAGTTGGCTAACTTGGACCTTTGAAAATCTACCTTTCACAAGTAGCTCACATTTCTCATTTATAAGCCTGATGAAGGTATGAACCTTATTAAAAACACCATTACTCTTTTACATATTGGCACGCCATCCTGATTCAAAATTCATCATGTTCCTTTATCCTGATTTGAAAGTTGCGAACACGCTTGTATTAATACAAAATATCACTATAGGTGAAATAGGTTAAGGCGTTTATAATGTAGCAATTAATCTTCACCGCTATACTTGATGTCGAACTTGTTTCACCCCTTAGTTTAGACTGCGCCTATGGGCTGTAGACAACTTATCAAGCAGGCGATATGTGCACCGATCATTGTGAAATATTTCAATCATGTATATGTAGGCAATGGATCAGCTGCCAAATATTGCAATATCTAAATACAGAATTAAGAAGAAAAAGCATGTCGCACCTATCAGAAATCAAAATTAGTTGTACAATGATGGAATACAAGACCACTTGAGTTAAAATGTATACAGTATAATATATGAACATTTTAAGATTTCTTATGTGCATTGGCATCCATTTTACCAACCCTTTTCCCAACAATTTTTACGATAGCATTGTATAATATTTTTGTTTAACCATTCTAATGTAATCACAGCTTAGATAAAGAGTTTGGCTTTTTGTGAAACTATTAAATCAACTGAATGTAATGGATTGCATCGCAATACGCTCCAGGCAAGCCATTGGTATTTTTAAGTCAATTGGGTTTTAAAATCAATATACTGATTTAACACAGGAAATTGAAAGTGAACCGAAAATTTAGGCCACTATAGTTGGAGCGTTTTTGTGGAGAAAATCCGTCATTGGACTAGAATTTCGACTTGTGGAAGAAAAGATGTCAGCATTCTGATAATGAGGCCTACCTATTAAACTCAAACCAGTTCCATTGACA
Organism: Rossiulus vilnensis; assembly: GCA_034700785.1. Lineage (NCBI taxonomy): Eukaryota > Metazoa > Arthropoda > Diplopoda > Julida > Julidae > Rossiulus > Rossiulus vilnensis. The sequence continues at coordinate 8,533 of JAQIXS010005071.1, forward strand.
AATGAGTAAAGCAATTCTTCAAAAAATTTCCATTAAAAATGGAAATAGCAAGAATGGAAACTCCACAAAGTTTGTTGAACATTAATTTTCAGCAGCTGAAAATTTTAAATGATTTGAATTGTCGGAGTATTAATTTCTACATTATACAGCATCAGAGCTGCCATTATACATGCATACACATACATTGAAATTTCTTATAAGTGGAATATGTTTTAAATTATGGGTTTACAATTGCATGTTGTTCAATTCCGAATATCGCCGTTCACAATTTATTTATCATAAATAGTCTTGTAAGGACCACTAGTTAATACAAGAACAGCTTTATTGGTATAATGGACCTTATTTTTAAGGGAATAAACATTACAGTATTTAAGTATTAATCCACACAAACTATACGTCAATTACGAGTTTTATTTGTTATATTCCAATGCTATAAAGTTTGCATACTAAGATTTTAAGTTTATTTAGTATTGAAGTTTGCTGCAATCCAATATGGCTGAGAGAATAAAAAATTCGATAGTCGATTGATCCAAAGCTACTTATTGAAAAAATACAACCAACTCCATGGACACTATTTACATATAAAACTTTAGGAAATACAAATGCAGTGTATGTAAGCTCCCTCTTGTGCATTGGGAAAAAAATCGGATCAAATATATCATAAAAGTATCAAAACGTTAGTAAACGAACATAGCACGCATTTTTTAAATTTAATAACGTTGCTAATTCAGAGAAACATACTTTGAATACCCTCATAAAGCTTCCTGTTGGTTTTTGTTTAGATTTAGTGCAGGCATCAACTGACGTGGAAGTTTAAAAAAGTAATATGGATAAAAATCGCGCATTTATCCCATGCTAATACATGTGCATATAGGGTGAGAATACAAAGTTGCATTCATTATAAAAGTTGACTAAATCTTTGCACATAAAAAAGCTCATGGATTAAATTGTCATGAGTATGCTTAGTCAGACTTATCCACCGTTATGATTGAATTTGGATGCACTTTCATGTTTTATGATTATAAAGAAATTTATTTACTTTACCGTAATCTGCGATTCCAATAGCATTTTCATTGTTAAGAAGATTATGTCAAAATGTCAATGTTATTCAGCCTAATGAGTTTTGTAAAAATCCTTCAAGTAAAAACCTCTTTTCATAAATAAATAAGCCAATAATCCATCTCATTTGCATAAAAAATCCCCATTTCAAATCACTTGTTGAATATCAATTTTCATTTCAAGCTTAAAACTTTATAGCTGTAGAAGACTTTTCATTCTCGTTGTCATTTCTTTGATAAATAAAAAAATCAGCGCATTAAAAAGACGTTTAATTTAACACAATGTTACACTAAAAAGTATAAAACTTAATAATGAATAGGCTAATCGATTGCATCTCTGAATCGTCTGTCCATTCTTTTGTCCATGTGGATTTTATTATCATAATAGTTATTTCAAAAGAATAACATCAACAAAAAAATCAAGCACTGAAATGTGGGGTGGTTGTGCTTGTGCGAGTATTATTTTATTAACGCAGTGTTTTTAATAAATTCGTGAAAAAATCATTTGTAATCATGAAACTGTCCATATAATACTTCAGAAAATTTGAAAAGTACTAGCATAAAATGCATCGAAATTTATCATCCGCTGTTTTTGCCAGTTAAAATATTTAAAGTGACAACATTTGCGCATGCGCTTCAGCGATGCTTACACGAGCTCATATTTGAGCTGCACAAGTAAATGTAAGGGTGAGATTGATATTTTTGGACTATCGATTCCCTTTCAATGAGTTCGATTGTTGAATTCCCATACGGTCCTCATCACGAGAGGGGTATTTTGCGACGTTTTCTAGGTGCGATGTTTTTGTCCGCGGCATTTACATGCATGTAAGCAGTGTTTGTATTCGCAGTATTTCGATGTGAAAGCATAAGTTATTATGGTTTGAGCTTTCGTCTTTCGTGCCTTGCATAGAAATACGTACATTTTATGTATAACGAGCGGATAGTATATATAAACATTGTAAACCGGAATAACCTTACGAGTATACATGTATGAACACTCTGTAGACTCCAAAGACTGATTTGTAAAACATTTATTTTAAATATACATCTAAAAATATAAGGACATCAGCATGCAATCTGTAGGTTATTTTTACACTTTTTAAACCTTAAATTTAAATATACGCATGGGCAATACAATAAATGGTTGATAACGAAATGATAATAGCATTATCTGTAGTGAACTCATAAGCGATTTGTCGATAACGAATTTTCGACATCGCGTCATTGATTTGATACGCACACGACTGATACAAGATTAGCCAGCCTTCCCACGATTACATTTATTACATCTGAATGTTTCCAAGTCATTCAAAATGTAATAAAGTCCAAAGTTTCGTTTAGAAGCAAGAAATAGACCGGTAATCTAAAATTCAATATTTATCAAAGTATCAAAGCTGATAAGTCCTAAATCGAAATTTTTTGTCGATAATTGACAAGATGTACAAATTGAGAGTAAATGGATTTTGTAAAAAATGACGAAATTTTAGCAGGTTGAAAATAAGGAAGCATCGTCATCTATAAAAGGGAATTAAGAATTTAAAGAATTTGAATTGATTTTGAAATTTCTCTTTGTCGAACATATTAGAGCCTATAAAATCTCAATCCTACAGACAAACTGACTGCTTAATTGACAAAAAATATGAATACTGAAAAGTCCTTTCAAATATTTTAATTTACAATTTTTTGAAAATTTCAACAAAACTGCAATTCTCCCAGTTCTTCATTTGAAAGTATTTACGTTAATGAGACTAACAATTGTAAGTAATGTTCGGCCCTACGCATAGGGACGAAAAAAATCATAAAAAATTATAAAAAAAATTCAATCGCCATGAAGAATTAAAAAACTCTTTAATCGAATCACAATTATGCGATTTTTTTAAACCTAACGTTTCATTCTCCATACCATCATTCCCAATTAAACGCATGGGTCGACAGACTCGACACTGAAAGAATCGGTAATGACCTAACGTTTCCACTAGGTGATGACAAACCCAAGAGCATTATAGCAAGAATGAAGAGCGCAATTGGTTGAACGTGTTTAGTTTGTCGCAGCGCCCCGATTGCCAAAAGACTAATGATTTCTTCATTTTTATACGTGGATAAAGCAATTTAAATCTCTGATGGTCTAAATCCGAGCTTGATAAACCCGCTTGTTTCTGTCGGTCCTAACTTTAATTAACGGGAGTTAGTTGGGCACGCAATTTCGTCTCCTTGGTAACTCCTACATACGTGTTTTGCCAATTTTGTTTGCCATTTCCCAGTCGGGTCAGTTCTTTCACTGTTTGCTTTTATAGAAATCGCTTGTTTGCGACATTGGCTAAGTTTTTCAGCACTTTCTGTTGACGAATTCAGCGTTTCCTCGCTACCTTTTCATAACGAAACAACATTTGCATATTTATGCATGGGAAAACGTTTTACATGTAATATGAAAAGTTGTCACTATCCTTTTGGAGCTTCATTTAAAAGGGTGAAATTAAGATGTTACAGTCACATTACCTATGAATCAAATAGTTGTCAAATATCTACAAGATTTAAACCTAAATTTTTAAGCACTATTTTTAACACATTATTATTTAAGTCGTCGACTTATTCCTGCTAAAATGGTAGTTGAGTAGTGATGAAAAATTCAAGCCAATTTTAAATTTAAAAGCAGATTTTTATGCACGTGGTTTTGTTCAACTTAATCTCATTTGCCATACTTTGGCAGCCTCATCAGTCAAACATTTGTCATTAAATCCATGAACCACAGTGACTCTCAGCATTGGACTAATTTTTGAGTGATATCGATAAGTTTCTGCACCGGTCTTCAAACGAACAAATTGACAAAGTAATGAAAGAGGACGCAGCAGACATGTGAGCCAATGTAAAGTCTGCGCCATTCTAGACATTTATTGATCCAACATTTAAGCATAAATGCAGGATGCCTCAGAAATAAGCTGGGATAAAAAATTTAAAACTATAAGCAACCCTCCAAACGTAAGCTATTACATGTATTACAGAAAATGTAATGCTATACATGCGTCGCAGTTTAATGCTAACAATCAATATATATAGGTTAACTGTCGGATATAAAATTCGCCATATCCCTATAAAAAGGAATGTTCAGTAATACCATCAAGTTATCTCAAGTTAAGTATTAACTATAGGCCTTGACAGCTCAAAAAATCTTTTGTCCAAGAAACGAATAATTTACTGTATGATAGATGTTAGTACATATATCTTAGTACAGATTAGTAGAGATCTTAGTACATATATTTTATATAGGCCTAGACATTTTTAGACATGTGTAAACGTACACTGCACAACAGTAATATAAACGCCTTTGCATTATTGCAACCTTGGAGATTTTATTCCTAAAATAGAGAATTCGATTTTAATAAAACAAAATAGTAAGAGTTGTTAAAATATATTGATTACACAGTAATAACTGAATCAATTACACTTTGAATCACCAACGACACGTTAGGTTTTATGGTAGCCAGTGAATAATTAAAATTAAATCACAAAACGGATCAGCAACCAAAGTAGAAAGAAAGAAACAACGATTCAATTATAAATGTCGTACTGCAACTCAGGTCATTATATTAAAACACGATCGATTTTGTTCTAATTATTCGTGCAAGCAAGGAAGGACCCGGGAATCATTCAGTTATTTCATTATATGCCTATGTTAGGGCATTTTTTATAATATTTTTAAGGTATTGTTATATGCTTCATTGTCCTTTTAACACTTTTAGTCAACATATGTTACCAGATTATCACAAGGTTAAAATTATAGATTGTATTAATAACAAGCGTAAAATGGCACGGTAAAGCCCTTCGAACTTTAAGTAATACCACTAGGAACAGCACAGCCAGTTACATCATTTATTGCGACGTTTCAACCACTTAATTTGGTCATCAT
>JAQIXS010005072.1:0-13493 GCA_034700785.1 Rossiulus vilnensis
AAAAAAAATATAAAAATTTTGATTGTGTGATGTAACATTACCGAATCCCCCCCCCCCACAACTTGGTCACAATTGTCACAAAAAACACACAACCCACCCACCCCCTAGGTGTGACATCATTTATGGACGGTCCCTAATCTACGTGAATCTTTCTTAATTTATTAAATTTTAATGGGTTTTAGCAAAATGCTCGGCAATGTAAAAACAAAAAATACTATTTCGCTAAATAATAATAGCATTCCTTGATTTTTCTTTACGTTTTCTGGTAATTTATATCGTGGTGCCTCATGGCGGCGTACGTCATGGCGCGATATATGAAATGCACATAGGCCGCCATATTGGAATACTTTTCAGATTAAACATAACGTTAAAAATCGTATTAAAAGCAGTTTGGGCATGCATCGGCTGTTGTTAAAACCACAACTAATTTTCGCTAGGAAACTTAATTCCAATTCATAAAGTAAAATCGTACTTAATTCTGGATTCTGGTCATTGTTTAATAAAACATTGTATTGACCATAAATGAAACCGAAATGCAGTATCAGTATAGCTTAGCATTATACAATTACACTACTAAAAATCCTTAAAAATCTGGTTTGATATTGAGGTAATTATTAAAGTAATATGATTCGCGATATGATTGTGCAGTTTAGAAAACTACTAAGAGGGTATTCAAAACAATGCTTAATGCTGTTATCCAATTACAAATAATACATTTTACTATGTAGAATAATGGCAGTTCATCAAAGTACCAAAAAATTTAAACTGTGCTAAAAATACTTCATGCAGAAAACCAATTAAAAATAATTTTATTATGCAAACATTTTTAAAGTCTAAAGCACATGAGAAATTAAAATAATGACAGGTTATTAAAGAACCTAAATTAATTATTATGTATCCTCTTAAAAACAGTGTTTATATATTAAAAACTGATTAAGTCAATTAAAAAAATAAAAACCTGACCATAACTTAAAATTGTTTAAAATGTGTTAACCTAGACACTATGATACACGTTATTTTTCCCAAAATCAGGAGGCATGTTAAAAAATGATCGGCTGTAAAACGTAGGAGTGAGGTAGGTTTTACGAAAATATTGGACATAAAACGACAAGTGGTTTTCTAGGGTGGCCTTTGAAACGATATTTAATGTAGCTAAGAAAATGATGTCATCTCTTTGTATCACACACATCGTTTGTCCAATAGCCCACCATAAGCACCAAGCAGTTCTTTGACTTGTGTGGTTTAAAGCTGAACTTTGGGCTCATATGCTGATTACATATTGGTTCAGGACACAAGAGTGATGATGAGACCATCATTTAAACATTGGCACCAGAAAAAAATTGTCATATAGTCGAATAAAAATCATTGCATTTTATGGCTGCCGATGAGTTTATGAGTGCAGCTTTCAAATAGCAATCTCCGAGTCCTAGGTGCGTGCAATCTTAAGTTTGGTCGTTTTTTTTTAAATATTCCAAGCACCACACACCGTTGACGCACTTCATAAAAGGTGGTTTTATGGCCGTCGTAAATAGACAGTATTTCCCAGAAAAGTCATTGTAAACTGGCAATTTATTCTGGCAGAAGGAATACTAATAGCTGCGTTAATGACGCCATAAATTGTATGGTAGTGATGTGGGCATGCGCAGTCTGTTACAACGTCACGACATTCTGTAAGTAAAACTTTGGAAGTAACAACAGCATCTGCAATCAGCCAATTCTTACTTAATAGGGCTCTCCCACATCTAATCTTGAAACATAACATTTATCTAAACCAGAAACTTAATTCAACTTTCAAAACTTATAAAATCACAGCTCAAATACATCTCCCTCGTTCCATGCAATCTAAATGCAGTAAAACCTGCCTATGGTGACCAGACAAAATCATTTACGTTAGTCAGGTGGTCAATATTTGATAAATTTTATGATTTTTTAAAATTGATACACATGAAGCAAAACTAATCATAATTCGATCAATCTCATCAATCAACCTAATATTTTACTGCAAATTTTACATACGTCTATATTTATTATATTTACGTTTACTCTGTTTATGTTTATTTATTTATGCTTAATTCATAATGTGTTCCTGTCAACTGTAATACTGTTTTATTCCATAAGTGGTTAAACTCTCAGTGCTTTTATTTGTCTAGTCTTATTATTATATAATTGCATTATGGTTAGCTTTTGAATTTTTTCAATGAAAGTACTCACTATTAAGATTAAGTACAGGTACCTTCAAATTTGACTTTGCTGATGCAATACTAAAATTATATCGACGTAAAATTTATATTCACAATCAATAATGAACTTTCAGCTTCAAAAATCTGCATCGTTTTCAAAATGTTAAAACAATTCACATCCCATTACGGTTAATTGGTTACCCACAATGCACTTTTAAGGAGACTTTTCTACAGGTGCAATTCCTTAACTAAATACGCTTAGTTAAAAGTGTTTTTAAACGTAAAAATAATCATGCAATGGCAAACATACAGAGTTCAAAAAATGGTCAGTGGTAAACGTTAGCAGGTAATGCAAATATCTAGAAAAAAATTACATAGCAAATAACGGTATTGATTTTTTTAAGGAAGCCTAAAAATTGAAATAAGACAGGTGGTCTGCATAGCAGGTGGGTTCACAGGTTTCACTGCATTTTACGAGAGGTGATGCTATGGAATACTGATGGTGCTATCTTAAGTAGTGCTGACTGAGACAATCTCCTGCTCAAGTACTTTTATAATTGGATATTGTACAATCCCCTCAATTTTTTATCTTAGTCTAAAAGTTGAGTGCTACCTGGACTTACATTCGTTAAAACCCCAAATATAAAAACTAGTTTGAGGCAAGTCGATTTCAAGCTTTTTTATACATTATTATTGTAAGCTAAATCGATAACATTTCTCAGTAAAGTAAAAAAAGAATTGCGTGACCAGCAATCGGAAGTCCCGCAGTTTTTTTTATAATTATTTCTCGTTTTTTTGTGTGTGTACATTTAGCAACAAATCCTTGTAGTAAAAGGATAACAAAGCGGACGAAAAACTGATAAAAAAAAAAGTAACGTAAGTCATTAGTCAGCTTGTTTGTAGCCAGAATTGAATTCCAGCAGGGGGATAACGGTAATTACTCCCGTTTTCGCTATTGTTTCCAAAGCCCAGTAATTGAATCTCACTTCATAAAAGCGATTGCCGTGTTCTCCGATGTGGTCATTTTGATGCGTTATGGAGACGGAAAGTAAAGTGCACTAAAGCTCTAATGACAATGGCAAAAAACGGCCGTTACGACCGCAATAAAATTTCATTTTGCGGCCCCATTGTGTCCGGAGTAAACTGTCCAAAGTTATGTAACGACTTCAATGGCGGAGATTAAACTCAACTAGCACTTGTGTAGAAATCGATCGGTTGAAGAAACGAGCCTAAGGTTGCTTTTTAATCTCAATTCTCAAGGCGATCACACACCGATAACAACGTCTGAAAAAGGAATTCTTGGAGAAAAATCCTCATCAGCAGTTATAAGCAGTTTGGTTATTTCTGGGCCTGATGGAGGAGGTTGAAATGGACGAAAACGATGTTATTTTATTACTAGTTTGGAATGGTCTTTGGGTAACAGCTGTTCTTTAAGTTTTGATTGTTGTAAAAATGTTAAGATAATGGTTGGAAAAGCTACGGATCCTCAATTTGAGATGATTGAATTCGGGTGGTCGAATAGGGTGCTTCAGGGTACTTATAACGTTATGGAACAACGCATTGGGGTTTCTGGGGTTCCAAGAATACTTTTCAAGTCGTAAAGGTCTAAGGCGCCAAGTATTTGGACTTTGACATTGTTCTGATTAACGAAATATGCAGAAAAATACATGTTAATGTTTTGGTACTTAATGCTGAAAAGTGGTTATTTTGATGTTTTAAAAGATATTGATTATAAGGTAGTTGCTTTAGGGGAAAAAATATAATAATATTGAGATATTTTGCGCGTGAAAAATGCCTGGATATTTTCAAAAAATGGTGCTTTTCGAATATAAAATAATTATGAAAAAATGTTACTTTTTTTGGCAATATTTTTCATTGCGTTTTCAAGACCTAGAAACCTTGAAAACCTGGAATTGATAGGAAAATTGGAAAGTCATAAAATTGTCAAGGAGTAATGATTAATTTTGCAAAAGTCAGGGAAATTTTGCATGGCAATAGTACATTTGCTTTCCATAGCTGAAGATGTTGAATGAAATAAAAAGTCATTACAACTTTTATTCAGGTTATGGAAAAGTCATAATAATGACATTACGTTTGTTAATTATCAATTTTCTGTTATTTTTCTTTAATGTATTTAAAAACATTTAACTTTAAAAAAACCATAAAGCATTAATTGTAATTGCATGTCATAAATTCGCATAATTGGCCAGGGAAATATGTTCGTAAAAACTGCAAAAGTCAGAGAAAAATCAGTGAATTTGACAATTTAATTTCTGATAGAACCCTGTTATTATTTCGAATCATTTATGAGGGTTTAGAAATATTTTTTTCAAAAAACTGGAGTAGTCAAGGAAGTTGAACATTTAATTTATGAGGGAACTCTTGTCAATATTTTACTTAATAACGTTTTCTTCAAATAAATGATGTTGGTCTTATTTCCAAAAAAATATGCTACCGAAAATGTCAAATATAACGCATTTTAATTATTAGATTTTTGTGTGACAATTTCTTATCATATTAGGATGAAATATTGGGCAGCGTGAGATGATTGAAAGAGTAAAAGGTATTTACATAAAACATTACTATTCATTAGTTCTGCAATGAAAGACATTTCCTCTGTTTCCTGCTTAAAATGCAAGGCAATTAACTAAATTAAGAAACAATGGAAAAAATTAGCCTCATCTTCGGGTAATTAAAAATTCTAAATTAGCAGCATGCATAATTGATTGCAATTCGAATAGTTAATGAAATAGGAATTAAAAATTTCTTCTCACATATTCCCCCATGTGAAATCAAAAACGATTTATCTTGAAGTATTGACATATTATTTATCTCACTACACAGAAAAAAAAGCCGAACTTTAGTACATGTCTTGGCTATTTTTTTTATAAAAAAACATAAAAAATTACAAAATGCTTCAGTAACTATCTAGTCGTTTTATTTAGAGATGAATAAAAGTAGCAAAATATGGGCATGCCACGTGATTTATGTTAATGTTTTTATAAAATAATGAATTATTTTTATGGAAGTTTGATATCTACTGTTTGAAGATCAACGGTTTAGAAGTGCTATCAGTTTCACGGTCGATTTGAAAGTCAAATCTCGTTATTATTTTTCAACTCAGAAAAATATTCCCAGTTCGGTTAAATTAATTGTCTTTTCTTTAAAAGTGGATAAATAATCGAGCAGTAATGGTGACAATGATTCTGCACCATTGCATTATCAATCATTTTTGATTGTCAGGGCTAATGATAACGGACTGAATTAATGCTCGGAAAAACAATAATCGATAAAACGTATTTAAAAACGCTGATAAAAATAGGTGGTACGTGACTTTAGAAACTATTCTACGAAACTTACGAAGGCGAATTAATCATTTCATGAGAAATATATCAGTGCTAACATTTAAACATTAAATAATGACAAATGCAGGGGAGGTATTAGCCAAAGCACGCCCAGTATCCGCAAAATCACATTTTGATATTTTGATTGACAATTAGTTACTTAAATATTTACTGTGCAAAATTAAAATATGATATGATGTACATGCATATTTATATTTCTATAACAGGAAACATGCATTCGTATCTTGCTCATATTAAGCTTTAAATTTAATTTTAAACGTTGATGTAATCGCAGTTTTAATCATGATTTATGCATCAAACTGTGAAAAAATTATTTAGTTAAAAGCAAAGATGGACAATCATGTTCAATTGATGAGAAATATAAATCTTATTTCTTTAAATACAAAATTTCAAAATATGAATTACTATTCAACTTGAGAAGAATGGGTGTTTGGAAGATTAATCATGATCAACCTGTACTCATTTTTAAAAATGCTGCTATTAAAATGTGTGAAATTTGAAAAGTATGAAATTCTGTAACGTTTCAACCAAAACATCTCGTTACGTCTTATTTCTTTGTAATTTCACTTCAATGTTTCTATTCAAAGGATGTCCAAGAAGTTCTTGAGGAAAGCAAGCTCTAAACAAATTTGGCCAAACACTGCAAACCACAGCTGCGTGTTCCATCTCCAAGAAAACGTTGGTGAGTTTTTTTTCACCATAAATAACTTATGAAAATTGAATGAATTCCAAATTGAAATCCACAAGGAGTCCATCCTGCTAACGTCAATGGCTAATCCGATAAGCCACTTACTTCACTTCCAATATTTCTGTTTTCGAAAATATGGAGAAAGACTAGTTACATTTTGAGCGATGACATCAACGAAATATGATGCTTCTTAAGCGATTATTTCTTATAGGTATCAATATGCTATTTCCAGGCTATCTGAAAGCTCCAATGAGCATCAAAAGCTCCGAACACCCGAAATTTCCCAAGGGAATAACGCAAGGGTCAGCACTTTTCAAAGGTACTCCCCTCAGAGGGTGCTCTTCACCCAATAAACCTCCCAGATAGGGCACCAGACCTGGCGCATAAATTAACATGATACGAGTGCTAATTGTGGGGATCCCATGGCACGAATCTTCATGCTCGATTTCAGCCAATTAGCACCACATTTAATCCTTCATTGGTTTCGAAAACACGTAGGATACCCACAGAGGCAATTTCTTAAAAGACACTTGTTTCGTTGCCTTCAAGTGGAAGATTTCCGAGATGAAAGTGAAGTTGAAAAACAAATAAAATACGTGCTTTGAAATTTACAAAAGTTCGCATTGGCGTATTTAAGAAATTTAATATCGGTGCATGCGTTCAACTTTGCTGAGTTAATTAACGTTCATCTCGACAATTTATTTCATTAAAGGGGTTGATTTGATTTCTCAAAAGCGGCCTGTTTCATCGTTAAATTGAATTCAGAAATAGCAATCGTAATTAAGCCGTTTATCAGGAATTTTGAGTTTCTTTTGCATGGTGCTTTTTAAATAGCTTTCGTTTTCTTGAAATCACTCTTTCCGAATTTGAAGAGAGCTAATTAATTTTGGAATTTTGGCAGTTTTGAATACTGTTTTCTTGAAGTTAATCTTCGGTTAATAAGATTATCTTTGACATGACTTGATTTCTTAATTATTTAGAAATGTGATTTTGCTTTTTATTACCATCTTAAGCTAGTTGTACCCAAGGGTGTCTTCAAGATTCAATTTTTCATCATGACTTAAAGCAGCTCGGGTGCACTGGAATTTAAATTAACCTTAATAAATTAACTTGGAAATAAAGGCATTCTCTTTCCTGGTTATAATGGCAGTTTATTATTTTTTGGCAGTTTAAATGCTGTTTTTTTTAAACTTCAATCTTCGGGTATTATCTTTGACATAGCTTGTTTTTCAACTTTTTGAAAAGGTGATTTTTATATTTAGTTGGACCTAAGGGTACCTTTAAGACTCAATTTCTGTGATATAACTAAAAGCAGCTTAGGTGCATTCGAATTTAAAATAGACTAAATAAATTAACATGAAACAAAAAGCATTAATTTATGTTTTTTGGTTTGATTTTAAGTTCTTTAAGAGGTGCATCTTGCAACTTCCGCAACACGTCAATATGCATGTATAATAAAGCTTACATGTATATATAGTTGAAACAAAATGGCATTAATTCTTCATATGGTTCATAATTCAAGATTATAAATCATTATATCCAAATGCTATCGATGATGCATCAGTCTTGTTTATTGGACGTTTTGATTGAAGATAATTAATTAATGCGCTCGCCACCTCAAAATCAATCGGTGAAAAAAAAAAACATGATGGCTGAATTTTAGGCAAAAAAGACGATTTTGATTTATAGAGTGCCCGAATCCATCTTGGTACCAATAAAAACAAACTGTCAGGGACTGTAATTGCCGCCTCAGCGCTGAAGATGAATGCTCGTAATGAGTGCGCATATAATGTATCTGATGCGATGCTGGATCCACCGGAAAATCCGGGGGGTCAACTGAAGGTCGGCGTGCAAATTACTCACTGCTGTCATTGGGCAACTCCTTAATGATGATGCACACAAGCTGCGCCCCGGACCTGAAGCAGGCGCGCATAATTTCGGAGGGTCCTGCTTTGCTAACAAGGAGCAATTAATCAATTTGCTAAAATAATAAATCAATCATTTTTACTTAAAACATGGGGCAGGACCCAGAGTGACAGACAAGGCTTCCATCCATGCATTGGCATGAAATATTCCCATCACTGACACCTGTTGCGGTACCCATGATATGAAATTTCACCATTATTAAATGAAGAATCCAAATTTATTTGATGTGGCTGAGGCAAAAGGTTGCCAACCAAGCTGAAAAATTACACGTTTTTTACTTCAATACTTACTATGATTGCCATAGTAAGTGGAATCCATGTGGAATTGATCGTCCACTTTGACCTGAACTTGGTTTTTATAATTTGAAAACGTCCCGTTCTTTTATACAAAAAATCAAATAAATTTGGAGCAAAAAACTATTGTATCAATGAAGGATTTTTTTTTAAATTTATTATATTTTTGTTTAATTAAACAAGACGTTTTTAAATGAAAAAAATAATAATATAAGAGCGCCAAACCATTACGTACCAAGTGCTAAAAACGAACTTATCAGGTAAGGGGAAAAAACTGAATAGTTTCGTGAAAAAATATAGGTACTAGTAGTTAGACATCGTTCAAACACAAGTTCAAACGTTCATCACCATCGACGTTACATTTCAAAAACAGCATTTAACTTGAATAAAAGAATAAAAGACTGAAATGATTTTAATGCATTGAAAGAGTTTAGTATATTTGGATTTCAAGTTTTGTGTTTCGATAACAAAAATAACAAATGGCAAATGTCAAAATGTCGAAAAAGCACATTAACTTCCCCGTGTTATGACGGCTTCTCAGTTGAGTTGTTTTAATCGATCTTTTTTGGCTTTAATTTGCGTCTTTCATAATGCATGCGATTCACGAATTCATGAACCCAGAAAGTCATCAGCCAATGCATATCGTAAGAGATTCATAACGCCTATCATTACGTGGGGAGGAATTCATCAAAGTCATCATTACTTCTAAGGATGAAAGTGCAAAAGAGAAACGAAAAAATATTGCACTTTTTTTTACGTAAAAATGTTTGTCTGAACTTTTCCTGTTTAAATGGATCTCTAGGCTGCCATAACGCAAATGAACTCGCTTTACGCACCAGTTCACTTGATAGCAACTAGCAAAAAATAAATAAAAAATACAGGGTCATTATTACTGCAATTTTTCACCTTGTATGTAACTCCACATTAAAAAACAGGATGCAAAATCAGCTTGTGAATGAAGGAATCCTGCTGGTAATTAAACGATTTCTGCAGGAAAATATTGGAAAAATAAAGGGAAAAAATAAGACGTCGAAAAATTAATCAAGAGCATTTTAATTGAAAATGCAAAGGAAGTGCAATTAAACCGTGGCGTTGAAATTACAGGGACGGTTTTTAATTAACTTAATTTTCAACTGCTGCCAACTGTTTTTGAAATTTCGTCAAAAAATTATCCACCCCCACTCGTGCCACTTTTCTCTATCCGAAAACATAAATTAGAGCAACCCACACCCCATTTATTTCCAAATGTCTTTACATGAGATAAATATATTCCTAGATTATGCTGCAAGTGTTTACATTAACCAAAATGCATGGTCTTGACATTGAATGTCTCGGCATTTTCCTTTTAGAAACCAAGATATCCTGTTATTCTAGTCAATTGAAATATCAAAATGATTTTTTTTTCAAAGATAAATATCGTGCTGTAAACTCGTTCTGTAAAACCATGCTTGAAGTTATGAAAATCCTTAAAAAACGTTGATTAAATTATAACATGTCTTACGGATCCCTAAGAAATCGTTGATTAAATGATAGAAGTTCTTATGAATCCTTACGAAAACGTTGATTAACTGAATTTTTGTTCTCCTTAAAAATCCTTAAAAACGTTGATTAAATGAGAAAATGTCTTTTGAATCCTTAAAATAACGTTGATTAAATCAAGAAACATTTAATCAACGATTAAAAAAACGAATTTGATAAGTTTTCGGCTATATTAACCTACTAACATTAACTGAGTTATACAAATTATTCAAAAAAAAATAATGACCCATTTATTTATCCCCTCTTAACTTAACCCTCACACTTAACCCTCTTAACCTTCATCTTAACCCTCATCTTTAACTCTTAACCCTCTTTCATCTTATTGCCACGAAAAGAGCAATGATTAAATTAATAGCTTTGTTCAAGCTATAAAGTTTTCTATAAATGTTTGCACTTTTTCAAGTTAAAAATTTCCGCAATAATTGCATCGTCTTTGAAGTGAAAAAATATGTAAACAAATTTCCAAGACATGCATATAATGTTGACAGTTGGCGCTAGGAGACGCCGCCGCAAAACTACGGCTAATTAATTTGATTTTAATTGCAAGAAATTAAAAGGCTTGCTTTGGCGAAAGATCTATTTCTAACGTGATTCACCACTGAAATAAATAATGCTTAACCAACTTTATGGCATTTTTGTGTATGCACAGGCTTGGGTCGAAGAAGAAAGGGTCTAAGGACGAAAGGTAAGTCTAACAGGTGTTTTTCGTAATTATTGATTTATGAGCTTGGCTTTATTAAGCACTCATTACACCATCATTGAGCTTGTAGTGGCTTTCATAAGAACGTTAATAGCATTGAACATAAGATTTCAGTAACTTGTGTTTCAGTACTTAAAATTATAATTTCGTACGTATAAAAGCAAAAACAAACGTATTGAACTCGTACTAGACATACACCTGTAGCTAAAAACGTGTCAGATTACATCTTAAAACAAAATACGACAGATTTGTTTTACAAAACAAAACAAAGCTGCTCCAATTTCGCTTGTGGGCGGTTGTTAATAAATTAAAAAATATAGTATTTTAAAGAAAACTACTCGTTCACATTTCCCGTTAAGTTTAACTTACGATTTTTCTTTTGTGTTTTCATTTTTATCAAGTCGGTTTAGAATTGATGTCTGAGTCTAGAGAAAAACGAACCGTGCTGAGAAAAATACGTGATGGCCCTGAGATGCATCGAAATTGGGTGAAAATTGAGAGCTTCCTAAAGAACCTAAAGAAACCTTAAGTCTCAAAAAGGAATAGAAATTGTTGCAGGGGGGAAATGGGAAGACCCCCAAAATCATGCTAAAACGATCTCCAGAGGGAGGTATCATCATGATAGGAATGGAAAGGAAGAGGTGAATGGAGCAAATGCAGGATGAAAATGCAGATTTTCTGTGATAAAAATTCAGCAGCTCATGGATTCACAAGTGTAAGTAAAGGAATCCCGAGAGGGCAATGCAATAGAGAAAATCCGTTCGACTAACAAAAAAACAATGTACCTGAGAGGAGAATTGCTTGTTTTTGAAGGAAAAAATTAGAATATTATTCCGGAGGAATTTGGACCAATCCTGAGAAGAAGAAAAAACATCCTAAAGGAAAGCAGCTCGCATTGGAAGACAACTGCTTTAGTCTGAGGGAAACTATCCAATACATAGACAAACTACCTATTCCTGAAGAAACTGCCCAATCCATAAGCAACTGCCCAATCCAGAAGAAGCTGCCTAATCCAGAAGAAGCTGCCTAATCCAGAACAAACTGCCTAATCCAGAAGAAGCTGCCTAATCCAGAAGAAGCTGCTTAATCCAGAAGCAACTGCCTAATCCAGAAGAAGCTGCTTAATCCAGAAGAAGTTGCCTAATCCAGAAGAAGCTGCTTAATCCAGAAGAAGTTGCTTAATCCAGAAGAAGTTGCTTAATCCAGAAGAAGTTGCCTAATCCAGAAGAAACTGCCTAATTCAGAAGTCTATTACCTAATAAATAGGATTATTTTAAGGAGTTAAATAAATTAGGAAAACACAAAAAACAGTTTAAAAACACTCGGAATTACGTATCAACGTAAGATATTTTAGAAACATTCAGGCCAGAAGCAATAAATTAAATTGGCTATCGAGAAAAACGTAGTAGCAGATTTTATTCAATTTCCTAAAAAATGGATATTTTTAAGGTTCATAACAAATTTGGAATACTCTCAACGAAGTTCAAAAATATGCAACAATAAAAGATATTTTAGAAAATTTCAGGTTGAAAAAAGCTCGATTTGTTAATGAGAAAAACTACACGTAATTATAAAGAGACACTTTTTATTCCATTTACTATAAAATGGATATTTTGATTTGCTGAAGAAATATTTTTAAAGCAATACATTTACGAAGCTAGCCTTCAAACAAGACGATTCCAAAATAATAAAAACACATGCTGTACATGTAACAAAATTTCATAACCATTTCGGAATTCTGCAGAAGATCATGCGCTGATGAGGACCTGCCATCAATTGCCCTTAATTCATAGATTTTCCTATTTGCCTTTGGGCTTTGCGTTTCTGCAGGCAAGCCATTTCTCAAAACAGATACGATTTCCCATTAATCCCACTGCTACTATTTACTTTATGGTTAAGCGAAATATTTGTACATGTACTAAGTTCTGGCACTGAAGAATCCAGAGAGCAGTGCCAACTCTGGTTGCTGCAGTTCACAAGAATTCTTTCCCCCAAGGCCATAAATCTCAAACGGAAACGGAACCCAGTGCATTTACATGTAATTTGGGAAATCCATTAGGGCAAAGGAGACATTTTGAGGCATTTTGGGGTTGAGCGAAATTCTGAAAGGAAGGACAAATGAAACGTTGGGAATCCTAAAGGAGACTTTGAAAAAGTTATGCAAGAATGTACAAATTTGCTGTTTTGAAATCGAGCGATGACATTTCCCTAGTTGTTGGCAATTTGGGAATTCTGCCAACTGCAATCTCCTTTTTAGAAATTTTAAAAAATGCCTTTATAAAACGAATTTACATGCCAATAACGTATGCGCAATGAAATAATCATGGTTCCTGAATTATTTGCATTTCGGAAAATGAAATTATTTGAGCAATTTGTTCTATCAATTTGTCATTTTCATCTTTGGCAAAATGGGTCTTGAAAGTTGAATGAGATTTTGTTGTTTTGATAATTTCCGGCAATCTTAGTTGGTTTCCATCAGTAGAAATGTGATAGCAAATTATGCAAAATCTTAACAAATTAGCAAAGTTTAATTACATGAACATGTACATCAGTTATTACCTTTGTTAGAAAATGCCTTAATAAAACGCATTGATGTGTCAATAAAAAAGAGCAATGTAATTACCATGATTCCTTAGTAATTTAAAATTTCAGAAAATGAAATTGCTTGAGCAATTTTTTTCAATCAAATTGTCATTTTTTCTATGAAAAAATGCTGCACGAAAAATTGTTGCTTTGATAATTTCTGGCAATCTCAGTTATTTTCTAACAGTAGAAATGTGATAGCAAATTATGCAAAATCTT
>JAQIXS010005073.1:0-13493 GCA_034700785.1 Rossiulus vilnensis
AGTCAAATTGATCATAGTTTGCGTACGACATGCTGTCATGGCTTGAATTTTTTTATGATTTTTTTAATTTCTCAACTGCTCGCAATCCTCTCCATAGTATCGTGGACTATAATAAACTAACAGATTTTCTTGGAATGCGCCGGTTCTGCATAAATAACGTCCCGGAATTGCTTCTCCCTGCTAAACTTCACATTAATATCGCTATTTATGAAACCACCAGGGCCATGGTGCCAAGCTGCTCGCAGCGACAATCGCACGTAGTGCGCACTTAAAAATGAAAGGATCTTGTAAGAGTAAGCATTTCCGGTTGAGAAACTCCTTTAATTTATGCTCGGGTTAAAGCAGCTCTTCAGGGAATGCGTGAGCAAAAATCAACAATTCTGGATTTTTGCATTGAGTATCGAAAGATTTTCAGAATGTCCCACGCGTCGGTTTCTAAGGATTTCTACCGATCCTTCAAGACATTAATTCTCAAGTTATTCCTTAAACATTAAGTCATAAACGTTTATGACTTAATGTTTAAGGAATAACTTGTTCACACGTTCTTCTTGGACATAACTCCGAAAGTACGATGTGTAACGATGTTATGTCCAGTGCTTTGCCCAGTAATAAAGCCAATGAGTGAACTGGTGAAAACTAAAAAAAACTTGTTCTTAATTTAATGTGTTTTTAATTTGTTGCTATAAATCATTGAACATTTTTAGTGTCTTTGGTTTCTCATGACCAAAGCCTGGTAGACACTATGAACTTTTACTTTCCTTAATCAATATGTGAAATTAGATTTTATCGCCCTTCACATAGTCCAAGTAACAGGCTGTTCAATTATGCATCCAAAATAAAGGACTTTTTAAACCCCTTAAACTGACGATTTTTCGCTCGATTGCTTTCTTATTGTAGTTGAGCATCGCCCAAGATTGGCTGCAAATTGAATTAAAAAGCTGACCGTTTTGATCCCTGCATTTTATAGGCGTTTCGAGGCGGATCCGTTCTCGATTTGCCCTCCTTTCGCCTTCCAGTCAGATTTTTCCTGATCCGATTTTGTTTTTGTGAAACTCAATTTCGCCAAAACGTTATTTTCGGATTGCTCACGCCAAATTTGCTTCCCGTTGCTGGTTGGCGGAAAGGGTCCATGGAATGGCGATAGCCCATTAATTGTTTCGTCGTTTCCATGCTCGTGTCGAAAGAGAAAATCTCATTTTAAACCACTTTATGAGCCAATTTCAGACAATTGAAGTAGGCCGAGGAATTGGCAGTTTGGTCGCTCGCGAAATTGCCACTGAGATGTTGACAAGCGCCGCTGGGGGCCCCCATTTTGCCGATTAAATTATTTTATGCGTAATGTAACTACTCCCGATGGCACTTAGCGACGCAAATGCACGCCAAATCGACTATGAAATGCCAATTTCTGTGCCGGCAAATGAAATAATTAAATTTCTTCAATGGAAATTGGTCGACTTCTCAGCGCCTTGCATCTGCATTGCTTTTGCTGGGTTCTAAAAATTTCGCACTCAATTTGAAACCAAAGGATTTCCCCGACAATTATTTGACACCTCCCAGTTTTGGCTATTTGGAGTTAGTAGTCTGTCTATTTGGCCAGATGTCTTTGTTTGATTCCATTGCTGTCTTATTCTGTAAATATTGTTTTTTTAATGTTTTCTATTAAAACTTAAGCAGTTTCATCATTTCACTCAGCAGATGGCACCTTTACAAAGGTTGAGTAAATAGAACCTTCATTACGGTGACATATTTGTACCTATAGATGCTCAATAAAGACACCTATATTTAGGTGCAATTCAATACCTGTAAAGGTTCTATAAAGTTGATCCCAATAAGCGTTCATTTTACAATGCATTTAAATAGAAGCGTTTTGGTCTCTTGAATAGCTTTTCTGTTGCTGTCTACATTGTTTTGAAAATTCCGTGCTGTACTGAATCCGTTTTCGCATTTAAAAAAATAAAACTTATCGATCGTTTGACCATTACGATATTGGTTCTGGGGTTCCAAATTCATCAAGCTCTGAATTTTTCATATTGCAGATCGTTTTTGTAATATTTTGTTGCTAAACTTAGTCTTCGGAGCATTCATATTGTTCGCAACCCTAGCTCCCATTGCGTTTCGGCAACCCTTTTCTTTTGTTGCTATTTTGCTTGCATCTTGGAGTATTGAGCGCAACTCGATGGAAATATTTCATTGTCCAATGCATAACAAAAAACTAAGCTGGGACCTGTTTTCAATTTCTTTATTGGGACAAAAATGAATACTGTAGATGAAATCAATATGTTTATACACTGTGTTCATAACTCTTTCAATGTATGTTTGGAGCATTTTATCTAATCTATTGACTCGAGTAAGGCATACAAAGTAAATATCTCCAGGATGGGACAACCGTTCGTGTTATCCTAATTACTGTAAACTGATTGACATTTGACCGCAATTCCTTTGTGAAATCGACTATAATACGGAAATGGTATACAAGGGGTTGTTTTTCGAATGGCACCAAGCAGTGTTGAGAAATTATACCTTGTGACCTTCGTTTTCGACCCCTGAACACCTCTGTGCCGGGAATACGGTCAAATGACATTAATTAGGGTAACACGAACGACTGTCTCTTCCTGGAGACATTTACTTTGTATGCCTTACCCGAACGCTAGCATTGGTCGTTAAGCTGCCACAAATTGATAAAAATTTCTTTATTTGATTTTTGTCCACATTTGCACTTCCATGGTCTTTATTCCATCAAAACTGCATGTTGAATTGACAGGAACCGTACGGGAATTCCTACGTCAGTAAGAACGAATGGACTTCCCAAAACGATCTTGATAATTTCGTGAATTTGTTCACTTATTCACGTACGTTTTTATCTATCAAGGGGTACGCCTGATATAACTGTGATCTGATAAAGCAGACCTTACGCGATCATTGCTAGTGTCAAGGTGAACTGAAACGGAATGTTTGTCAGTAATGTCGTTCTACTGAAGATGGCGCTGGCTAAATATAGTTTGCTGTAGTCGGATTAAAAAATTTATGCGGTTAATTTTTCCTGTCCCACGAGTAATTTTCCTATCGGTGGGCCCTGGGAGCTGAGTTTCTCTGATTGGTTAAGGCTTTTGGTTGACGCTGACCATCGTGACGTTAGTGTTTCGTTCCTTTGTTAAGTTCGGTGATAGCGGATGTTAATGTTTCGCAAAATTGCGAAGTTCTGGCGTCGCAAATCGCGAAATTCGTGAAGGAAAAGAATATTGGAAATGGAATCCCAAACAATCCAGTGGCCGTGGCTACTTCCGACGCAAGTGGTTCCCGGACAAGCGTATCAATCAACGCACCATATTACGGTGAGGGGCGAACTTTCGATTTCTTCTTTTCAGACACTTTCCTCTCCCCCTTCATTTTTTTCCATTGCATATTGGAATTGAAAGCGTGGACGGGAACAGATATATCTTTTTCGCTAAATAGACAAGGCATCAGCCTCTGGTTGCAAGAAGGGAAATTTGCCAAGTGGGCCTAGACCCAGCCGTCTTTTTCTTCCTGTTTAAGTGTCACGGCCAATATATGTGTGCGTTTTCCGCGCCATTGTCAGCCAATATGAAACCAAGCGAGCATTAAGGCCTTGCAAACAGTTTAGCTCGCAGGTACATGAAATTTTCACGTCGACAACATATTGCACGCTGCGCCAAATTGGCCGGAAAATGCAGTGTGGCAAAAACCGATGATAGTCGAACGTATTAAATCCTCGTTATCGCTCGTAATCTGCCGGCAACCGACATGAATTTTTCAATCTCCGAAAGGCAAACGGCTGCCGCATAAAAGCTAGCCAATATCGTACCCTTCCTGATGGCTGTCTATAAAAGTCACTCACTCTCTGGTGCGAATTTCGATGGCAAGTGGGAGGGAGAAGCGAAACTCGCCCTCCTGCGATTTGCTTATTTGAATCGAAATAAAAAAAGGGAAATTGAAGAAAGCTCCAAATGGATTTCACGCCCGGGCTCGCGGCTCGGAAATAACAAATTCGACCAATTTCACCCGGGGACTTCATTACCCCTTTTAGACAAATGGATCTTTATTCGTTTGTAAAAGGACGGCTCTTTAGATCTTTCGAGGTTTTGGCGGTCGCATAATTGCATCATCTAACGAATCCGGGCCAGTAACCGTCCACCTAGGATGATGTGAAGAACGCCAAACATCTAATGAAGTCTTGATTGAAAATTGAAGTGTTAACACGCTCAATGTCTTTTTTGCTTGATAAGTCACAGCGTCCAATGATGTGCCTTTAAAACTTGAAAATCAGTAAATTGTATGATCTGAAAAATAGTTCATTTATAGCTTACCGACATTAAATATTCTTACCAAACCAACGTGTTTTTAAAAGGGTATTAATTTATTGAGTAGTTTGTTTAATGGAATGGGCACTATTACGTTCATTGAGCACTATATTAATTTACTTGAGCACTACCGAAATAATGATCGAGCACTAACGTAATATTAACATAATATAAATTAATATAATTATTATTATTATTATTATTATCATTATTAGGTTGGGTTAGGTTAGGTTAGGTTACGGTAAATAGTGCTCACACAATAATGCTCAATAACAGTGCTCATTTACAAAATATAGTGCTATTTTATAGTGCTCATTTACAAAATATAGTGCTCCATTAAATGAGACCCTTTTTAAAAACCTTAAATTTAACCAGTCATTTCCTGGGATGTTTGAGACCACATGAATTGATCATGTAGATTTTGAACTCATTGTTTTCACTCTTCAAGTCGTTATTAGTGTTGATATTTAAAACAAAAAAAACACCAATCGTTTCAGTCCTGTTAAATTGTCTTGATTTTGGCTCGTCTTTAATCAAATCGAGGCTAGAGAATGTAATTTGTTTATTTCTTCTTACAGTATGGGACGGAGGAATTTGGCCAAGATGCTCCTCGATATACGTCTCCGAAGCCGGGCATCTACTCGGATCCCTATTTTATGGGTAAGTAATTATAAGAGAAAGCTGTTAGTACCATAAAATCCATACAAATGGATGTATTTGCAAGCGTTTGATTTCACATCTGTGACATGTGTTGATAATGTGCAACTTGGACCTGTTCAGTTGTGGCGCTTTTTTTCTCTCCAATGTTTAATGATAAAAGTATTTGACCACTGGGCCTCAGTGTCCTGGATGGATGACAACTGAATAATTGTGGTCTGTGCAATATTTCTTGAGAATGTCCAATATCGAATGATTTGCTAGTTTTTGGACGCCCGTCAATGATGGATGATAATGGGTTCAAGATGACAGCCGCACAATGTCATTCCGTGTTATTGAATACGCGCTGTCCACCTATGACCAGTTCTGGGATTAAGCGAAGTTGGAAACAGAATCGAGATTAGTTGTTAGACGCTTCTGTCGTGACAGTGATTCTGCACCCCCAGGTCGCCGTCTTTGAGTTATCGAATAAGGTTCTGCAAATCTGTTTTTAATTGTTTGTTCGCTTATTACGCAATTGTTCTCGAACTGCTCTGGATTGTCCAGGGCCTTCTTTGTCGACTGCAATCGATAGTGATTTTTCAGTGGTAGACCACAAATGATTTTGTGGCCGTGCTAGAGGTCCGTGACTGAAATTGCCATGTTGCCTAGCCCTGCATGAGATAAATACAACCTTTCTGAGATGTATTTGCGTGCATCTTAAAACAAATATTTCACTGACTTGAGTAGTAAGACGTAAACGGAATTTGAACTTCAGAAATATTTATGGTCTCCATTAACGCTTTCGTCCAAATAACACTACTGTTAAACGTATTCTTTTCGAATCTGAAGTTGAATATATAAGAACCTATTTGAAGGGATCGTGCAGACTGTCCTCATGTTTGGCGCGCTAAGTGCAAGGATAAAATGTGATATTTTTATGTTTAAATGTTTCAGGTGCCAACCCTGTTCCAGATGGCCCCCATAACACGAGTGATCCGTGGTCATCCAGTAACAATCTACCGTCGGCCAGTTATTCATATAGTTCAACTATAATGGGAGCGAGTCCTAATCTCTCGCAACCAGCCCCTGCCTATCCCAGTATGCATCTTCCACATGACACCATGGTAAGATATCTCTGCCTCTAGAATGTGATAAGTTTAATTGAAGTAACTTCAAATGTTGACCGTATGACCAATTGCTTTCTGAATGCTTTCCAGGGGTATCACACGATGTCTCCAAATCATGATCCAGCCATAATGTCAACCAGTCTTCCACCCATGTCCAGCTTCCGAGGAACTCCGAGTCTACCTTCGGCTGGTCCCCCCGCCGTCTCCCACTCGTCCCCTTCCCCTTTATACACCTCCAATGCCAACCCTTCTCCAACTTTAAATAATGCAGAAACCTTAATGAATAGGACCAACCAAGGAGCATCACAGACGGGGGATGCCCTGGGCAAAGCCCTAGCCTCTGTGAGTACCTTTCCAGTTTCGTCTCACGGCTCAGTTTATTTAAAAAGAATGGAAATTAATGAATGCAGCGCTGTTGATGGCATCCATCGTTATCCGCGCACGAATTTTACTATTTTTAGCTACTTTTTCGAATCGCGCTTTTCTTTCTTTTTTTTCCGGTAAAGTACTCCGAAGGGTGGTTAAAAATAAAATTATGGGTGTTCAATGAATTCGGAGAGAGATGGCTGGAGTCAGCTATTTATTTACACTGAGATCCGAACGGTGTTGACATAAGAGACAGGAAATGGAGTTGATGGAATGAGAGGAAGTCAAAAACACACCAGAGTGCTGACAGGGGATTCTTCAGTCTTGCCGAAGAATCGGTTTACCCCTTTTAAAGCAATGGCTTGAATGGAAAAGTAGTGTGAGACTAAGTAATCTTAGCAAATTTCTATTTCACCCATCTGAGCCGATGTATCTGGGCAAGCAGTATAGAGACGAAATATTTTTAATTATATGTAATTTTTTTTGCATTCATATATTTTGTGGATTGATTTAATCTTCAGTTTTCTGGTAAAATCTGAAAGAAGCTTTCCTGTAAAATCGGTCATCTCTAAACAAAACAACAAAATTGATTTAATCTATAGGTAGGCCTACTCACGCAACTTCAACCCTAATTTAATTTGGCTTTCGGCGGGTAGTTAACGGAAGGACTTATGAGAATTGAAATGTAAAGTTTTTAAAGCTAGCTAGTTCTTTATTATTTGAATAACTGACGGAAGTCATATATTGCTGAAATTAAAATAATTTCATCCCCCTCCTACCTACCATGAATCGACTGATTTACACGAATTAGTGCAGCACTTAATTAGTGATTGTTTTGAAATGTACCGAGTGGGTGGACTGCTGTGCTCATTTGTTTTTAATTTGGTCTCCCTATAGCTAATAGTTATATTTATGCTTGCCTCGCTGTTTGCGTGTTCTATAAGACATTCAAAAATGACCCAAATTCTGCTGTCCTGTCGTGTTTTCTTATCTTCGATCTGTTTGTTCGCTGTGGAAGACATGGCACGCATTGAAATAATTATTAACTCGAGATGGGTTGAGAATTTTTACTCCATTTCTCTAGGACATCAAAACTATGAAAAGTCCGTAGTGTTTTTTGATGAAGCTTGAACCCGTTGTTTTTCGTTTTAGATTTATTCAACTGAACATACAAGTAGCAGCTTTTCATCAAATCCGTCAACACCTGTCAGTTCACCCCCACCTATTTCTGGTAATTAGTTTGACTTGTCTTCTTGCATCATAAAGTGCCATGCCCATGCCTTGTTGTAGTGATGGACGAATGAAATGTTTGTACGGACAAATCATAAAAACAAAAGGAACTTGTGCTAATTACCAAACTTTAAACAGGTAATAATCAATGGCAGACGCAACAACCAACGAGCCACGCAGGACCCACTTCACCTCACTTTGGTGACAACCGTTTACATTCAATGGTAAGCATGTTATTTCATGAAATATCCCATGACAATTAAATTTACCAAAGTGTACAGTGTGGAATGTTAATAAAATTAGTTGTTGACATAGTTTGAATGCAATTTCTATCATGAAACAGTCTTTAGCACTTGCATGTTTTTATCCAAATTTGTTGCATTACAAATTGTTAATTATCTTGCAGTGAGTGACAAATAAGCATTAAATAATTGTTCATTTAAACGTTAGTTTTATTTTCATAACCCACTGGTTTTAGTAAAGTTGATACTGTTTTGCCCTAGTGACTGTTATTTGAATAAAATTTCACTTTAGCAATCGAATGGCGGGAGTGGTAGGTTGGATGAGGCGATTCATATTTTGAGGGATTATACAGAGGTAAAAACTACCTCTTAACAATTTGGCATCGGCTGCATTTTTTCTTTCACACAGAAAATTTGCGCTGGTTTTTCAAGCCTGTGAGGAACTTTCAAGAAATTCATTGGTCATTTTTTTGCAGACAAGAATAGAGGAACGTTTGGACGATGCCATAAATGTATTGCGTAATCATGCAGAAGGAGCGGCGCTGCATAACCTTCCAGGAGCGACTGGTAATCAGGGTATAACAGGCCCAGGTCCATCATTACCAGTTCTCTCTCGAGCTCCACATTCCAACGGAATTCTATGTAACACCATGGGGGCAGCATATCAGCCTAATGCCGCCATGTCTCCGATTGACGCCCATATGGTATGTATGCTTTCACATCAGTTGTACTTCCATACACCTAAAAGGACACTGCTGACAGCAGCATTTTACTTATTTTTGTGTTTGCAGCCTAGCCCACTGTCGATGGCAGATAACCGTCTAAGAAACAACCGGGACGGTGTTACCCCAGGATCTGGATCCGCACCTTCATCGCAGAATGCCTATGGTCAGTATATGAGAAATGATGTTATGCTGTGATGTGTCGTGTCCGTTTAATGAATCTTTAGGACGAATTTTTAATTGAATTAAATTGTAGATTTGTTTTCTTCAGGTTTGCATAGCCAGTTGGATACAGACACTGAAGGCAGCACTAAACTAAAACGACTGTCAGAGAAAAGGAAAGAGATGGACGATGACGAAGATGATGATGACGATGACGGCAAGTTATCCCCGTCACCGGACGATAGTAACCCTGCCTCCGGAACAGTCAGCACGACCACTGGAACGCATAAAGGCAGCAAGCGTTCCCGTTCAAGATAGTAAGTTGAGAAATGCATTCAAATTTTTCATTTGAAACCGTCTCACTTTCTGAATTACATTATTTTTTTGATATGACAAAAACGTCTTTTATAAATTGTTATTGCATAATGGTAAGGGAGTTCATGATAGACTGATTTTCTTGGGATTGGGAATTCCTTCAAGTATAATTAATGATCTGTTTCTTGTTTATAAGATCATTACAATATAGTTTCTGTGGGATAGTAAATTACTTTCGTTCCACCCATGTTAAATCTGAAAACTCAGCATGGTTTTAATGACCAAGTTGTAGATTAGATGAATTTTCCAATATGCAATGTAAATGAAAACTGTCATGCATGTTTAAAAATGAATTCAGCTGGTTTGATAATTCAGGTGCTTTGCTTGTGTGCTGCTTATTGTTTAATTACTGAATGTAAATTACATGCTTTTGCCTCTAAATTTCAGCCGGCCAATGCTTGGAAATGATTCTGGAGAGTCGTCTGGCCGGAATCTTGATAATGATAATGATTGCCTGTAAGACAATTAATTACATTTTTATGACGATTTATGCTTCTTAAAATGTGTCAACACATTGCAACATTTGGTGATGCATAAAATATGTATAAATAATCTTAAATGCATGTTGGCAATAACTCCATTTCTATAATTAATTTTAGTTTATAAAATAAACGTAATGAGAACTGATGTAACAGTTTTTTAAAGTTTTTTATTCATTTTTAATTAACTCAGTTGCTATTTTGTAACATAGGTGGAGTGCATGGAATTTCTTTCTCATTAATGCATTCCAAGAAGTTTTTAAAGTTGGAGCCTATTTGAAATTTTCGAATTAAGTTTCTGCGAAATAAGCTTCTGAAAAATTAAGGCTTTATATTTTTACTTTTATTATTATAGTAGTGGCGATGAAGACGAAACTCCTGAAGTGAAAGCAGAACGTGAAAAAGAAAGGAGGCAAGCAAACAATGCCCGAGAAAGGTACGTCCATTTTTATAAGTGCATTTAAATGTCAATTAAATCGCAAATGATAATAATTATTGGCATTTTCTTTAATAGAATCCGTGTAAGAGATATAAATGAAGCATTCAAGGAGCTTGGTAGGATGTGCATGATACACCTGAAGACCGATAAGGCGCAGACGAAGTTGAACATACTTCATCAGGCTGTCGATGTCATCACAAATCTCGAACAGCAAGTCAGAGGTTGTCATTTTTCAGACTTTCACTTCACGAGTTGACCTTTTGAAGAGGTTTGCAGATTTCTGAGGGTCGTTTTTGTTCTTTTTTTTTTAGAGCGCAACCTTAATCCAAAAGCAGCTTGTTTAAAGAGACGAGAAGAAGAAAAAAATGAAGACGGGCCAAAGCTAGGACCACATGCCATTCCTCATCCCAACGCAATGAACGTCCTTACCAGCCAACATCTCTCTCCGGCCCTGCCTGTGAGTTTACCAGTGTGATACTCATGTATTTTCTGTACGTGCACGTTCTGCTTTTTATGGCAGTAGATGAATTAAGCGAACTTCGTGCTGTCGATGGGATTTCGTTACAAACCGCACTTGGCTGCCATTAATTCATTTTCGTTGTCCTTTTTACAGCCAACTTTACCTCATGGTCAGCCACCACCTCAGTAGCATTGGCTTAGTGCTACAACTTTGTTACTTTTGCAACTTGTTACCTGTGCTGATGAAGGAGAAGAGAATTCGTCGACTCCGGCGTTCTCATTGCAGGCGAAACGTGGGACAATTGGCAACTATTCGCAAATCTCCTTACTGAGCCCATTCGCCTCGTCTTCTCCAGCGGCACTCCGTCTTTTCCTCTTTATTGACTAGAGGTGAATGACTGCCCGACGTGCTGAATTGTTTTGTTTTTCGGACACCTCGCGGGCGGGTCGGTACGGGGCTGCCGTGCAGAAAAATGAACGTAGCGGGGCGTTAGGGAACAAACCGAAAAATGAATGACCGGAATCGTGGCAGCAAGCAGAAGCAAAATCCCCCACTACTCGGCAACGGGCGCTCTCTAGTGCCGCCAGTTCAAAGCCAAACGTGGAAAAGTGCTCGACCCCTTTGCAGCAAGTTGAGGAACCAATCGCAACACCGACATCCTCTCGCATACCATTGTATATTAAGTTACCTTTCTTGAGCCTCGGATCACATTACTCATTATTTATTGCCAGTGATTTACCTTCATTTATTTTATGTAAGTGTTTCCCTCTCTACGTTACTTCTCCTTCTCGCGATATAAACTTCCCGATGTAAGCCAAACGAAACGCCCTTGTCTAACAACTGGAGAGTATCTTTCGGTCATCACGAAGTTTCATTCCAAACAACGAAACTGTTTTTGTGCTCCATGCTTGTTTTACTCCCGTTTTAATTTTATATATCGGAAATGTGAATTTTTACGCTGGCCAATGAATTCATGCTCAACAATGCACCATTTCTGGAAGGGTGACTGGTTTCATCCTTTTTAATCGTTTTTTAAAAGAAAAGTACGAAAAATTTCGAGCAGCCTAGACGCAGTAATAGCTTAGCATCGAGGTTGCCAAATCACAGTCCAAGCTTGACCAATAGCATATCATAAGTGCCATAAATATTTTTGTACAATTAATATACGCATACTTATTCGATTCCCCCACCTGTCATTTCGTGCATTTCTCGACTAACACTTAAGAGAGTTCAGCGAGTTTGAGCGAGACATTCATGAAGCATGTGTTTGTCAATCAGTTGACTTCAAATTTTGGAAATCCTAGAAAATGACTTATGTTGATTAAACCCAGTTCGGATTAATGTGGTATAGGTATACATGAATACATGTATTGCTACTAAATACCACTGTCAGTTCATAAAATCCGAAAGGAATTTGATTGAAGATTTGATAAAGAAATAAAAATTGATCCCCTGAATATGAGAGAAGTTTACTGTCTCTGTGCATCTTCTAATTGAACTCCCTGCATTTCTGTCCATTATCATTAATTGCCATACAGGTTGCCATAAGCTGACCAACAAAAATATGATATGCGATCCACGAGTGTTTACCTCAAAATCGTTGTGCTTTTTAAACGTGCCATTCGTGTTTAGTTTTACTTGAAACACATCCTCATATCGTTTAAACTATTTGTATTATTTATAGCGTCTCTCTTGGACTGTGATTTAATTATGTTTATGCGAAATTAATCCAAATATAGCCTGAATGAGCGTATACACATTATAGCATAACCCAAAGCGAGGCGATAGTGCAGTGCAAGGTCAAAGTATCGACCATGCCTGAAGGATTTAATTTTGGTATTATTTCGTACAAAGTTATGTTGAGTATTTCAAAGGTGTTCAGATGGGTGTACTTTCTCAGCAAAATCTTATAAGATACCTTTGTTTTAAAAAAAGTTGGGATGTGATTTATCATAATGTTTGGCCTTGACATTACGAATCTCTGCTCTCGTGACATGCTGAATTTTACGTTTCTTATTAAGATAAAAGATCTTTTTAAATAGATGCGTGCATATCGTCTCATTTCGTTGATGCTCTCTGCTCGATGATCACTTATGAGAATCTCTTTTTTTTTAAATTGCATTTTTGTAAAACATTCAGCAATGTCACATTTTGGCTTTATTAAAAATTTGCGCTACTGCCACTTGTGTGAACGCATGAATAACATGGTGCATATGAATGAAACAATTCTTATCTTGGATCCATGAAATGAGTTACTTGTGCCACTGAGGGTTTCTGATCAGCATAACAAGAACACAAATTCGATTGGCTCTTAAGCGGGTTTTTCTAATGTTTTTTGATGTAGGATATGTAATTTTATATTGACGTATTATCATTCTTTACGAATAAGTTTTTCTGGTAGCTAGCTTTTTGATGCATAATTTTTGTTGCCATATTTGTTAGACAGTTACACTATCTCTTGTCTTTTTATTTACTCGAAGCTCATGGAATGACGTCTTACATAAAAGAAACATTTAGTTAAGCTCAATCAGATAACATCATACCTTAAATTTGTAACTTGTTACTAACATTCACATTAAGTCGGAAGTTAAGTGCAAAGCTATGTGCCTCCATCTCTTTTAAGTACTCTTTCTGTTACTGCGGGCAAAACACACACAAAAATGCATTTTAGAAATTGCCACTCCCATTTGCAAAATGCTGTTGATCGTTGTATGAACAGATAATACATACGGACAATTATTTTCCACGTACACTTCATTACATCGCTTATGAAAGCAATTTTATGTATGCTACAGGTTCCTTTATTTGTCCAAAGATCATTCAGCCATATTTTCAATTGATGGTTTATTTAGTTGAGAAATTTTGGCTTATTAAGAAATTGTACAGGCTGCTTAAGATGTTCACAAGTTGAAAGTGTTGGCTGGTGCCTTAAA
>JAQIXS010005074.1:0-13491 GCA_034700785.1 Rossiulus vilnensis
GAATGCTCAGTATCATTCTAGTTTTGAACGGAGTCGAATATTGTGAGCGTACTGTGGCCTCCGAGGACACGTCCTTCTTTTTTAAACTATATGGTAACCCTACTCTGGGATGCCACGTTTGTCCTGTGACGCGGGATGTGGGGGCGTTGGGCAGTTCTCAAGATCCGCTGAGCGATTGTTGGCTTTATGGGAAAAAGTGTCAGGAAATGCCGGAGTTTTCTCGGGCGCGAACAATGGATTTGACGCGAATAAAGTCTCGATTTTCTCAAACTTTCTAAAGAGGTTTTAATCCAAATTGCGGTTCGATGCTCTTGGAGGCTTCGCCGCAAAAAAAAAAAAAAACGCGTTCGCTTTCTGGCACAAAAACACTCCGGGTGTGTTGTGTGTCACTAGATGGCCGGTTTTAATGACAGTTTTATTGCGGAGTCTCTCAGTATTCGTAAAATGGACGAGAAAAAACGCCAATGAACCAAATGGAGTTGAATTGAATCGACGCTAATTAGATTGCTGCTGGACTGCAGTTCGATGCTAATGCCTTCGTTTATTGTGGGTCTCGTAAAAACGAAGCTGATCGAATGGAAAATAGCGATATCCGTTTTTGCCGAATTTTCCAACCAACTCGTTACTAGTGGCTTTTTATTGTGCCTTTAATTGTGTTTGGCGTCGTGCTGAGCGCCTTTCTTGGCCGCGCGTAAATATGAAACGATACCCCGTTTACGCCCTGAGGTTCGAGAATATCCAACAAATGGACGCTAATTTTCATTTTGATAAATAGGCCAAATTACATTTGGCGTGAGTGCAGCTCCTTGCTTGAAGTCGTTAACACAGTTCCCATGAAGAGACAGACGTCGAAGCGCCGATGTTTTAATCCCTAAACGGAGCATGCTTGGATGCTAAGTTTTCGTAAAAAGAACATTTTTGTTTTACAAGATGTCCGAAAACTAGACTGGTGCGAAGGGGTGTTGTTACTTTATACTCGTCTTAACATTATGTGCTTACCTCAAACAAGGACTTTCAATAGTTTAGATGAAGTTTTAAGTTAATGTGCGGAAATATTACTGGCACATGGTTTGCTTCAAATACTTGTTATAATTGCTCAATTCATTTTTACCAATGTAAATTTGGTCGTTAACTAGGGATTCAGCTTTGGTTTATAATTTCAAAATGTCCCGTTTATTTATGCAAACATTTGAGAAAAAAACACATTAGGCGACCCCCCAAAACAGGGCCTTTCTGCATGGCAACCGTCTTCGAATTTTTACAAATTTCTTAATTTTTTTTACAAATAAACAGGGCATTTTGAAATTATAAACCAAAGCTGAAACCTTAGTGGATGAGCAATTCTGTAAAGAGAAAAATAAATTGAGCAACTATAATAAGAATTTGAAGCAAACATATGTGAGTAATATTTATGCATTTTGGGCATGCTTTCGGCTCATCGTTAACTTTGTGCTGTGATTTTTGCTTCACATACTAATTTTTAAAAATTGATTTGATTGCTTGTTATAGTTGCTAAATTTATCTCCTTTAGTGAAGACTTGGTTGTCCATTATGGTCTCAGTTATTTTGGTTATGATTTGAAGATATCACGTTTATTTATAAAAAAAATATTTTTTTTATAAATAAACAGGACATTATAATTTTTAAACTATAAAGCATTACTCAGACCCTAGTGAACAACCAATTCAACAAGAGGGAAAATAAATTTAGCAATATATACTGTAAGTACACATACTCCTAGTTGAAGTAACAATGTCTAATTATTTTGTATGGTGGGCATCGTTTTGAGTCACGCTTAGGTTAATTCCTACACCTGTTAAACATAACGTTACACTAGTCAAGGCATGTTGAACAAACTTACTTTGCATGCATGATTCCAAACAAGTTTCTTATATTAAATTGACTTAAATTCTGGATATGCACATGCCATTTTTTACTATCGTATATTGCATAAAATGAAACGCGAATTAGGGGTCGTCCATAAAGGATACATAGAACGTTGGTTACCGTGTGATAAGTTTCAATTGCATTTTAATTTAACTGACTGCGAAACTACCCTCTTTGCAGCAATTTTAAATTTCCAAGTATGAGCTCTGTTTGCAAAACCGTATAGAGGGTAGCATTCGAACAAAAAATAACGATTTTTTGACATGTGGAGAAGCGCGAACAATTAATGTTAAAACCAGGCTAACCCTGGTTTTCCGAAAACTGGAGAAGATTCACTTCGCGAAACTGCACAGCAATTTCGGCCGCAGTGTTTTTGTATGGGGGAAAATCTAGTTGAAAATTGCATAAAAAACGTATTTCGTGGAGGGAGTGGACCACGGAGGGCCGCAAAATGCCGTTGAAACAAGCAGTAAATTTGGGTACAAGATTTCCAGTCCTCCCCGCACCATTCCATGACCCCAGTCCCGCTCTACATGTGGGGGCAGATAAGCTATAGGCGTCCGAGGATGAAACCGCGTTGCTTTTTATGCGTTATTTTTAAGGTCGTAATAATTTAGCTTGAATTTTTTTCCTTTCAACTTTTTTAGGGGTGCAACATTGAAAATATGCGTGCCGAGCCGGGTTTTATTCGGCCATGCAGAGTAGATGTACAAAAAGCTCTAGTTTTAAGAATGTGGAGCGACCTAGCGTTCATGTTCTATAAAGATTTATTTCAATTGTGCAATGCATAGAAGAATTACGTGTGGAAATTCTTATGGCATGAGAATAACACACTGCTATTTATAAACTGTAACTAAAACATCGCTCGAGGTACATGTACACATTTTCTAATAAGAAAAAGTGATCTACCACGGTATTAATTACTAAAATGAGTCAACCTTGCATGCACCGGCGAATTTTATTCCGATCAATAGAATGTGCATAGACCTAGTATTTTTATTCCTACAGTGTATCGGGGGTATACATGTATATTTTAAATATCCTGAGTCACTAGTAGTATTCCCTCCAGTGTCATCTGCATGTGGTTTATTCTGGGCGCCAATAATAAAGCTTTGGATTTTTCACACAATGTACAGGCATAGTATTTAGAAAACAACATATGCCGTTATAAGACAAATACGAAAACAATGTTTAAATGTTAACTGAATGTAGAAAACATTATTGACTCATAATTTAGTCATTGGCCATCATAAAGATAGTGAAATTGTCCATAAAACAGAAAAGCTAGTGGTGAACGACAAGATTGGATCAGAGACTACATAATATACACTGTACGTTCTTATTGGACGGACAAGCTCAGGCTTAGCATTAAAGACTATGTGTGTAAATGTCTCAATACAAGTGTCCCTTTTGGTGTCCCAGCTCTATGCGAACGTCATTTCCATTACGTTAACGAGTAATTAGAGGTAGGCCTATACATTTATGTGCTAAATGAAATAAACTGACACCCATTTGTCAACCTAAACTCCAAATATTTATTCGTTCAAAAAATTTGAAATTTGAAAAAAATCGTTACGCGACCTTCGAAAAACGGGGCTTCCCTGCATGGCAACCTCCAAATTATTTCGGCGGTTTTTTCAAATTTCTTATCTATTTTATATAAATACTCGGGGGAGTTTTGAAATTATAAACCAAAGGTGAAACCCTAGTGGACGAGCAACTATACATTGGGAAAAGGAAATTGAGCAATTATAATAAGTATTTGAAGCAAAAAATGTGCGAGTGATATTTTTGCACGGAGGGCATGCTTTTGGCTCATCCTTAAACAACATGACGAAAACTTTTCTGATCCTCGTGCCACACTCGAAATCACACATGCATAAAATCAATTGATCCGATAAATTTCACTGAAAAGCTCGATCAGGCAAAACAGTTCAAAAACACTGCATCAGCCAGGCCTCGGATTAGTATTACGACTATAATATTCAGTCGGTTTTCCATCTCTGTTATTTTAAGAACAAGCGGGAGTAAGACCGCCAAAAGCGCCAGAGTCGAAAAGTTCAGCTCAACAGACAATAAAAAGCGCGAATATTCGTCTCGCGAGATCCGCCGAGAGGGTGGTCCTGTTGAGACGGGAAGCCGTGCTATGAAAGCTCCCCTTGAAAGGGAACGATCCAGATAACGCCCGCTCCTTGCTAACTCGTAACTTATGTGTTTATTAACCCCACGGGGAAACAGCGCTGAACTTTGATCGGCAGGCCCACGCTCAAAAATGCCACCCGAAATTGGGCCTATTTTGGACCACTGTTATCTAATCGGTGTCTGGATGTCTTGCAACGGGGGTATCCACTCCACAGACACACACAACAGAAGGAATTTCGCACCTTATAGGCCCGGTGTGATCACCTATATTTTTCGATGGAATTCTTTTCCAAAAGACAGTAATTAAAAGTGTATTTTGGATTCACCAAATATGTACAGAGATACTTCGTTTTGCGTACACTCGCATTTTTGTACGACCTGATTGTTCTTTTTACGTGTGGTTTGCAGTTACCTACGCTGTAACGGCATACGTTATCGCCAGATCAAGTTTTGAATAAACATTTTCCAATAATATACAAAAGAAAACGTTGCGCAGGGTTCCCACTGACCTGGAAAACCTGGAATTGCCGGGGAAGTAGACACAGCCTGGAACTGTCAAATTTTCATGCAAAAGTCAGGGAAACTTTCATCAGATAAAATGCCACGTTTTCCTTGTCTTAACTGCCAATTCATGATATTGATCAAAATAGGGCGCATCCAGTTACACTTACGTAATCATAGATAATTCCCCTATTTTTTATACTCTCTATAGCACAATTTCAACTTTTCAAATGATGAATAAAATAGAATCTTATTCTATGATTTTTTATGAAATCAGAAAATTCTTTCCAAAAACATTGTAAAGTTGAGAATATAATAATACACACAGTACACGTCTGATTTCAAATCAGTTTGTCTTCTAACGGGGTTTCTTTCACGTGCTTTACTGTAAATATTGTAATCAAGTGATTTTAACATACATTTAAGCTGGTAGAAAGAAAATTCGAAATAAGGCAAAAACGATAGCGTTTCACTTTTAAGTATATTTTCGCATTAAGTATTCACTCTAGTCCCAATTGATTGGTAAATCCGGGCCATATCTGTGCAGATGTAGGCTGCGAGGAGAATAGCCTATCTATAAAATGATATATAAAGCTACATGTATACATCGTTAAACCTAAAATTAGCTAAACTCTTCATAAGTGATTGAGATGGGTAAACAACTGCCCTAATTCCGTGGAAAACATCTTACGCCTACGTTGGAAAAATGCAAATCCAATAGGTCTGAAACCGAAACTAATTCCGAACTCAGATTCATTGAAGTAAATTTGAAGCAGCGCTTATTTTATCCACATTAAATGTGGTGGAAAATTATGACGGAAAGGTGATACCCACCAGTACTCATTTTTCTTGCTATCTTTAGAAAGGCTCTGTTTGTACTTTACGCAGAGCTGTTCAGCTTATTGTTTAAAGATTTTCAGCCATTTGTGGCTCTTTCAGAGATATCAAGAGATCGTTGCCACCGGCATATGCTCTCAGAGCAACGGAAAACGAGAGATGTGTGGGTGCTCTATTTTTATACCAATTTTGGGGAATTTTTGAACACAATACGAATATATGATTGTTGATTTTGAAGAAACTTTACAAAATCATTCAGAAGCATAATCGCCTCACGTAATACATGTATAATGTTGCAGTGCAGATATGAATAATGATGTATCAAAACACAATAAACAATGCCACAAGGTATTTTTTCTTTGAAAAATGAAATGAAATTTGGATTTTTGTGCGCTTAAAACGAAGTGTTTATCAAAGCATTAAGGTATTATACTGTTTATTTAGCGTTCCAATTGTTATCAGAAAATTTTTATTTGTCAGTGACAAAGGTGAAGTTGTCATTCCAGTGATTTACTTGTCTTAAATGTGCGTATCTTTGTGAAAGGGGATAACACTCAGTCTAGCTTCACTCACATGACGTCATATTTTGACGGCAAAATTAAGGCAATCCTTGCTTAACGACATAAAGCGAATTCGTGTTCAGTCAATTGTATGACATAGCTTCTTAAAATTTACGAAATTCAACAATATTCATAGAAAATTTATAGGTCTAATAAGCGTTAACCAAAACGGAAATTTTCAGTGATTTTTCAGTTAACTAAGTAATTAAAATGTCAGTTAAACACAATGTAGGTGCAAAAGCAGGCCACATTTGATGAAACAATAACATGGAGTTATCAAGGATTTCTACCTGTTACAAGACTAAAAACTACACGTTTTGATGCCTTTAACGTGTCCCTGAGATTTATAAAAAATGTATAAAGATCTCTTACAAATCCCTTCAGGTATACAGTTTTGTACGTATAACGTCTGCATGGGCAACATGTTTATCTTATCAGTACCTGTGTCGTTACTTTTTGGCAGTTTAAACCCGCACACAACAGACATTCTTTTGCGAATTTATTTTTTTTAATCACAAAAAATATGTACACATTTCTTAAATCCTTGCTGTTTGCCAACCAGGTTCCTTAGGGTTAATTTCAAAATCTCAATTCTGTTGAATCCTTTTCCTAAGCGAGTCACATCTTGTTTACGTTTGCGCAGCAGATAATGATAATCTTACCTCCAAGACGTCATTTATCTACCTAGGAAATGACCGTAAACATTTCTGAGAAAATCACCACGTCTATTTTAAAAACCTTATCTTATTTGGTGCCGTGAGTACCGCTTATTAACGTGCTCATGTTGAACGAAAACTTTCTACTCGAGATAAAAATATGGAAGAAATACATGTATTTTAAGAAATGAAGCGTGAGCAATAGACCAAACAGTCAAATAAATGTGGGATCCAATTTCGGAAATCTGATCAATCGTGTGTTTCGTGGTAGGCAGTTTTTCATTTTTTATATAGTAAAAATTCAAAGAAATCTGAAGAAACACTTATTTCAGATTATTGTACCTTTGACGTCAGCTTGAATATAGCCTACGCTGTACAAGTATAAACAAAAATGTATAAATAAATGTTCTTAACTTTTTCGACATGTTAAAACTTAAGTGTATTAAAGCGAACGTTAACACGCATAATAAAATTGTATTATGATGACAGCCATGAGATGTTGATATAATACATGGCATCCATATATTATTCACCCCATAATTGGTAAATTAATTATGTATTTATGGTCTTGTAGGTTGAATCATTTGTGCATCTACGATGTAAATAGTTATTAACACGTAAGCTTGCATATGCTATTATTGAGTAATTTCCAGCACAATTCCCAAGTGTAAACGAGCTTATTATTTATGGAAATGATACAGCGTACAATTAATGTTTGTATAAACTACTCAAGATCTGCACATAAAGCTATTTATTTATGCTGTTGATGTAATATAAATTCCTAATCTATAATAACTGATATCGAAAAATCATTGACCGAAGGATTTGCTTCAGATAGCAAACAAAAAATATTGAATATTTAAAAATACTCGCACTCGAGTACTTAATGAAAATCGATTTATGATATTATTTGATTTGAACGCTGCAGACGGTGTACTAAAAAACTGCGATAAAATGAACAAAAATGTTCGGTGAATCAAATCCTCTTTATTTTTGTTTCTGCCACAGCGAACATCAATGTCGAATTGATCAATAAAAATTAATGAAATTTATGCGATCAAAACCATCTAATTGATTAAAAATGAATTTGGGGAAAAAGCGCTTAGCAACTAAAGTTCAAAATTAACAAGATGCATTTAGAGGTTGATATTTGCTTACACATTAAATTTCAATTAAAAAATTAATTTTTCTTTTTAGATGATTCCAAGTGAAATAACACGAAGTTCAATGATACGCAATATATTACATGTACGTTATCGAGAAATATTTATATTTATTAACAATAATAAGATAACTATGAAATATGACTAAATCAAAATTGAAAGTTATAATTCTATTTTGGATTAAATTTTCAGGTTGCAAGCCTTAACTAAAGGATTTATTATTAATTTGTCTATTCGATAAATTTCGATAAATGACCATTATTCTAAAAGCATTGATTTGTATGCTCCTAAAAAAAAAAAATTAGATACGGCGCTCCATTAATTAATATTCTTCAGCAATTTTTTTGTAGAGAAATACATTGGCCTATGTATACTAAAATCCCTCATTTTCGATTAACCTTTCTAAACTTTTGGCCTACCGTACAGCGTTTAAACATATTTTTTATTTAAAAATGCAGGCTAAAATCCATTTGGGATCTCGTTTTTTCAAAACGTTTTGCTTGCGGCGTTCGCATTATCAACATTTAAAAAGAATTTAAGACAAATTCCAAAAAAAATGCAGAAGTTGTTTACGGAAGTAGCTGATAACGAAGGTTTTTTTAGTCAAGAGAAAATCCTGTCTTACCCCCTTCGCTACAGTAACTGGATAAAGATGAGGGCCCAAAAGTTACTTAGTAACCCCTGATAAACTCAAGAGGCAATGTGTGTCTATACAAAGAATTTGTAGAGAAAGTACTTTTTATAGTGGGTATTTTTGAAAAGGGTGATCAGCGTAATATAATTTAAGGTGAAAATGTACGTTTTCCAACAAAACGTAAACATGGGTTCTAACGTCTATTAGCGTAACGTTATTTATGGGCTGCCAATTGGATATTTGGGGATATTTCTTCTGCTTATTTATCGATTAACGCAATATCCAACAAATAATTTAATTAGAAGATAAAAAGTTGATTTTCGTTCACTGATTTCGTCAAAAGCGAAAAGCTATGGGATCATGCAGAGATAAACTCGTGTAAAAATGAAGAAATTAATTTGGCAATAAGTTCATTTCAACTGTTTTATGATTACTAGAATATTTGTGTTCCAAACTACCGACTAGGAAAAGCTATATAAAAAGAATGAAAATTTGAAAACATATTCGAATGTGATTTTTCTTTCTCATGGGATGTTTCTGCATTAATCGTTCTCTCAAAAGTATGTTAAATTTGCCAGTTTACGTTGATTTTAAAATTTTATGAGACCCATCACTCAGAAAACATTTACTAGTACATTTTTCACGTGGAACACATCATATGATCTTCAAATTATACATGTTTTGAACATATACGGTGTAACTCGTCAAATTACCCACCTTGCTATATAGACCACCTACCTACTGTATATTGACCAAATTTTAGGGTCCCTAAAAAGCCTACACTATATGTTGAT
Organism: Rossiulus vilnensis; assembly: GCA_034700785.1. Lineage (NCBI taxonomy): Eukaryota > Metazoa > Arthropoda > Diplopoda > Julida > Julidae > Rossiulus > Rossiulus vilnensis. The sequence continues at coordinate 9,175 of JAQIXS010005074.1, forward strand.
CGCCTGTCTACCTTGACCACATTTTGGAGTCCCTCAGTACTATAGCAACTCTCCGTACATTGACCACTGAGGTTTTTGGAAGCTGTGAAGCAACCAGGTGGTCCTTTTAGGAGACATGTAAAAGTATTGCATTGCATGAATGCACTATTAAATAAGCGTATTACAGGAAATGTCCCTAGATGCATGAAAACACTTTAGGGTGAAAACATAGTGGGGACTCGCCTCCCGCCTCCACTGGACTCCAGGCTGGCCTCTGACCAGGAATCAAACATGTTTGATTTTTCAAGACTCACTGTCTGAAAGAGGCAATCTGATTAGCTCACTGGAGCCATGCAGTGAAGTCCGCCATCAAGGCTGATAAAAAGTTGAGAATAGCCGCCATCTTGCTTTTTCTCTCGCTAGAAAACGTCTGTGTGTGATTTGGATATTAGAGCAGTGATTTTATACAAACTTAAACATCCAGAACGCACCAGCAGAGAAGGATTGATTTGGTAAATAAGAATTTTTATATCTTTATAATATATAAATTTAAAAAATGGCCCTGAATGCAGTGCACGTGTGGCCTATACAATGAAGTCGGACAACACGTGACTGGAAGGACAGGCGAGAGCCAAGGCTCCACTATGTGTGCTCGAAACGAGACTAAAGTCCTGAGCAGAATTCGGAACAGAGGCGAAAGCGAGTGGAGTCGGGAGTCCAGTCCCCACTATGTTTTCACCCTTAGTCAGGGAAATGCGAACTTGAAATCTTCCTTGAAGCGCGTATGAGTAACCATTATAAGTTGGGAATTGCTTCGACAATTTTGAAAACTATCTTCAGATTGTAAGTTCCAAACAGTATTGTAATTTCAAATGAAATGTTAATAAAATTTAATATTGCACCATATTAGTGGTGTTTTCTTAATTTCAGTATGTAGCCTAAGTGATGCTGATTACAATTGACAATAGCATACATAGTTTTTGAAGTTTTGAAGGTTTTATGGAAAGAACGTAATCGTAAAAATAAATACATGTACGCAATTTTTTTTAAAGGAAAGTGATGATAACTAAGTTTGTTTTAAATGTAAAAATTGAATTATTTTCAAAAAAAAGTTTTTGATACATTGACCACCTGACTAAGGTGATCGATTTTGTCCGGTCCCTTGGATGGTCACCCATAGTCAGCTTGTGTTGTATTTTGGTTGCAATGTATTGCCAAAGGTGAAAACGTTTGACAAATCTAGCACACATAAGCCACCAATGCAATAAGCGAAACATACTTATGCCTAGACACAGAAAATTGACTACCTATGTCGATTTTTTTCACGTGAAACACATTTATGTCAGCTTCAAATTATACATGTTTTGCACATTCATGCATATTATAGTCACATATATGACAGACAAACATTCTTATTGAGATTTCTTGTCAATCAAGTACGTTTTGTAGCTTTCCTGTAAAATACGTATTTTGCGAGTGAGCCCTGTTGACAAGATCAGTACATGATTCTTTGACTGATATCACTATTTCTATACTGGTTGTTCGGACCACTGATATCAGTATTATAGCAGTGTTTGGGACTACTACGAAAAAAAATATAGTGATATCACTAACCATACTGAGGCTTATCTTGACGTATGTTTAGTGATATCATTACATTTTTTTCTAATATCAGAAGATTTGTACTGATATTTATTGTTCTTTCCATAGGGAGGCCTTTTGCACATTTTCGCACCGAAGTGAGCAAAACGTTTCAATCAGGCTCAGGTTTAAAGAGAAAAATTGCATTCGGTTAAATGAAGCGTCACTGTGAATCGGTTCCATTTAACCCCATTTAACCCCGACGAAACAGTTTACAATTTTCGGCAATTTGCGAAAAGTCTAAAATTGTGTTAGCACATGCAACGATGCAACGGCCCGCACCTCTCCCTACGAAAACACTTTGATTTATGCATGGTCATTAAAAAGTGTATTAATTTGAAGGGAAAGATTTAACAAGCAGGGATTCGCTCGTTACTCCAGACAATTTCCGCCAAACTTCTTCTTGGCCTACTTTTTGCCAGTTTTGGCAGATCTGGTTGCCACCTTCTGTGTCTCGAAGGGAAATTAGCCAGAGTTATGAAACGCGGCGCAACATGTTTATTTCTGGACAACAACTCGCATTCCGCCGAGGTGTTGAAAAACGTACACAAAACTTTCCCATTGTTTTGTTCCAATTTCTCATTTCCCGACGCCGATATCTGGTGGAAACTGCGCGTGGTTGTGGGAAACGCAACACCCCAACACCCATGCAGGCATCCAGAAATTGAATTCCACCGAGGCGTTCGACCCTGCCGCGACTGTGCTGCCCCCTGCCATTTCCGGTGCATCCGGGTGACGTCACTCCGGCAACTATGGCCGGCAGGTTGCCATTTTACTTCGGAGCCAGTTTACCCAAATAGCTTGTTAAACGCCGGCTACTGCCGCTGAGAACCATTTTAAGGAAAGCGTCTTGAGCGTGGGCGATATATTTCGAGCTGCAACCAGGAATGAAAACAAACACTTTTTGGCTGACAATTTGCAGAAGCGGTTTTTAAGTATTTAAGTAGGATGGAATGGGCGCGCTGTAACGTGTAACGCTGCAAATATAGTCCCTGAAAGGACTGGCAGCGAGAGCGCCTTATGGGGTGTCCATCAAAAAAATGAACTTTTTAACTTTGTATTTATCGATATATTCATCTTCCTAGCCCTTTGCCTTGTATTTCTGTAAGCCGTGCAAGTCCACCAGGACTCATCATAATTATTTAATGGCGGCAGCATCTGCATTTTTGGGACATCTTTTAAAATATTTCAATAGTTGAAAATGGGAGAAACGCAGGCAAATTGTTAGAAAAACAATTCCAAATTATGGATTTTGGATTAAAATTTCTATATTATTCCTACAAAAATATTAGTGAATAGAACAGCGTAGGCGAATTTCTTAAAAACGTGGATTGGAATGGTTAATTTTTGAATGCATTAAGTAGTTGAATAATTTTTTCAATACAAAAATAAAAATTGCTGAAGAGCATTAACAAATGGAACGTCATGCGCGAAATTTCGTAAAAACCCGGATTTTGTTACAAATGATGGATTTTTGAATACAAAATTTGTTTAAGAATCACTATGAAAACACAATAAGACGAACATGTTTTAAAAACTTCAAAAATGATTGTGTCTATTTTCCATCAAATTAAGTGAATTATCAAAGCAAGTGTTTTTTAAATTTATTATTAATAACACGTTTTTGCGTAGCTATTACAAGCCCTGAATTTTTATATGCATTTTTATTTTAAAACAATATTTTTTTATGAAATCACGTTAACACCGTTTGCTTATAGAAAATGTTAAGACTTGTATGTCTCCACCCATTTTATAAGACCCCGGGAAGTTTTCACCTTCCTACATCGGCTCCCGGACCCAGGTACCCCCGGTACCACACCGTCTTATGGGCCCTTGTCGGAGAACTGTAGACCAACAGAGTCGCAACATTTTACTCGAAATGTAAACAGATGTAGCTTCTTAAAATCCAACATTGCCACTTTTTTAAGGATGCGTAAAAGAAATACATAGAAGCACGTGGACTTTATTCCAACAGCATAAAAAGACGCCCGTTATGGTAGAGAAACTTCGTCATTAATTTGGTTGAAACTTCTCTACCGAAACAATTTTGCGAGCGTTCTGATTATTGGGAATGATGGAGGTATTTGTAAAAGTTTGAGAACTTTTTAAAAAAATATCTGGAGCAAAATGGTTGGAAATTCTGAAAAATAAGAGCATGGGAAACTAGGAGAGAATCTGGGAAATCATTATTAAGAAACGTGATAGTAAATCTGCCAAAAAAAAGGATTTTATGTAATGTTGTGGTGTACACGATATTGAGGTCAACATATGCATGACCATAAATATTTCCATTGAAATTATAGGATGTGTTCATACCTTCACATAAGGGCAATAAGGACAGATAAACTCGAGTTTATAGGGCTATATACATAAATTGCATTGCATTTCTTTAATAACAAAAGCAATGACGGTATAGCCAACCACAAACAGCCTGTTCTCTTGTGAAAATTTGAATATTATGAATATAGGACTCCCCAGTTTTGCACTCGGCTTTCCCTGACCACAATGCCACTTAAAATTTAAAAAAAAGTCATACGCAGACAGAAGCAACGACCAAAAGCTGCTATTTGGCGATCTGGCGATTTCACCACAGTCCAAGGTTCCTTGATCCTTGTATTGATCATCTTATTTTAAAACTGAGACCCATAAATATGTTACAAATTGTTCTTTGCAAGCTAACCTCCCAGGAGTCAGCAA
>JAQIXS010005075.1:0-13489 GCA_034700785.1 Rossiulus vilnensis
ATCCCAGTTCGAATATTCGAATATTCGAATATATTCGAACATTCGATATTTGATATTCGAAAAGCACAGCACTACATTAAAGTATCATTGATTAAAGAAACACTGTGGGCAAACATTTAAAAAATAAATCACAAATTGAAGGATGCTAAACAATAACTTACCAAACGCCAAAAATTAAATGTTCTTTATCAATCATGTGTTTATCAAAGCACGAAAACAATTTCACATAACTTCAAAAATACCTTATAGTTCCTCTAAAAAAACAATGTGCAGCCGTTAGAATGTTCTTATGGCTGATCACAGAACCACCGCAATCGAATGTCATCGATTTGTTCTCGTGACTTCTTGCATAAATGGCTGCCTGTAATAGAAAACGTAATCTATAAAATTGCAAAAAGGTGTGATTATCGAACATTGCGGAACCAGAAGTTAACACATGTAAAATTTCACTTCAGTTATTTACATATACATTCCATATAAAAGTACAATAGCAATGATAATAATAATACTGACCATCCAGGGCCAATTACGTTGTTCTGATTTTACTCCTCCTACAATTCGGCTGTCTACGCTAAAAAAACCTTTCGCCAAAATGCAAAAAACATTTTTTACAAGTTTCACGAATATTACCGAAAACCCACTTTGGAAATAAATTGGAGGTGAACGAGACGTTTTTTGTTTACTTACTGCTATAGTATGCGTTCCTTTTAATTGTTAGATTCCTCTGAATGGTCAGAGTAACAAACATTAATTCTAACAAAAATAACAAGTACGCTTTACGCTGACCATTAATTACTTCCATAATTGCAAGGGAATTCAAGTCGACACCTATAGGCACCAAAGAAATTAAAAGCACAAATGAGAAAAATGTGAATTAATAATCCACACTGAAAGCTGGTTACTAAAAAAATCCCCGTACAAAATGAAAACTTATTGACAAATTGAATTTATAGTAGTATGAATTTTGCAAAATAAACCGGCCAGAATGAAATTAAAGTTGTAATTGATCGGCTTTTATTCAGAGAGTTTCCAGTTAGGATTCGCAATTGAGGAAACAAAGTCCACCTTCGTGTCACTAGATATGAATTATATCTCATTATATTGAAATGTAATGAGATAAAGAGTTTAGTATAATTTACAACAGGTGATGTTTATGCGATCCTTGGCATTGAATATAGACACCAAAATCAACTGTAAGCCTGTTAACGGATATTTCAATAACCGGAGGGTATATTTTATAAATGTGTTATACAAATATGTTATAACGTTACTTTAAGGAGCTCAAGTGATAAAACAATATTACTAAAAAATCTGATCTAAAATTGAGCGAGTATAAATTAGAAAAACGGATTTTGGATTTTGCCCAGTTTTTACCAAACTGCCTAAACCTCAAATTAAACATATCTCAAATAATATAAAAATTGCATTTCTTATTTGGAAAGTTTTTACTGTTTTTCCTACTTTAAACATTATTTGACTTTTGTGTGTAAATATTTTGGTTTGTGTACAATGTGATCGGCATTTCCACGACTTTTCTGAATTGTAGCAGACATATAAGTTCTAAACAAGTTGCTGGCTATTTTTTCTAAAAATTCCTCATTTCACTTTAACATTAGTTTACTTTATGGGTAAATATTTCGGCGATATGTTTGCAATGTTTCACGAATTCTCTATATTTCAGCAGGCTTAGAAACAGGTTGCAGTAGATTTTCTTGAACAAATTCATGATTTTCGACATTTATAATTATGGGAAGTAACTTCCATGACGGTCAGATTAGCGTCCAAAAGTAGGAGCGATATTGTTCTATGTTAACAAATGAGCAGAAAGAATGTGACGAATTTATATTTATTATGGAAATTTACAAACTTTGTCTTTCGAAACATTCAACTAAAAACCTGTGCTCTTAAAAACGCCTATCATGCCGAATCGTTTTAATTCAACTCTGCGTTTTTCGTTATCCAATCAATGTATTCGGTCGTTCGGCAATAAATTCCTGGAAATCCTGGTTCCGCACACCTGAAGCCAACTGACACCACACCGATAGTGTACCATTTATTACTTTTAGGGAACATCAATGGTCCGCCAGAGTCCCCCTAAAATCGCACGAAAAATTTCAGTTAGCTGGTCTCAGTTTTTTTTCAATTTGCGACACTGCAGAATGCTGCCACCCGCATAGGTGGCAGCACCGTAGGCATTAAGTTAAGGCGAAAGCACTTTTTCCTTTGGAAAACCACCTGCCATTGCGATCTCACCTGACAAGCGTCCTTGCCGCCCAATTTAAATCCGGCACAAAGCTGCGCTTTAGTGATGGTCACTCTGAATCGGTCATAAGCAGTTTGACAAGCAGTGTTTGACTGGATCTGGACCTGAACCTGCCGTAAAACGGAACTGGAATTGCCGCCTGAAATTCCATGGGGAAAAATGAAGTCAACATGCCAATCTAAATACGCTTGAAATCTTGTCTGAAAATAGCGTGGCTCACGGAATTCGACTGTTCCCCATCCTGCGATGTGTGGTTGCTTGTTCTCTAGGTTTTCACTCTTCATTTCGACCGTCGGAATGCAGATGGGTTTGATGGAGTCACTGAAAGTGGCCGGCTTGTCCAGTTTGAGAAGAGCGATGTCGTTCTGGATGGTCGTCGGATTGTAGTTTTCGTGAGCCAGGGCCTTCACCACGTTGAAGTCCACGGGGTGGGCGCCATCCGTGTCCGAATTGATGTCGAGATCTCCCAATCGGACCAGAAAATCAGATGGGGGCCTCCTGGAATGTTAAATATAGTTGACAAAAATTAACAAAATTAACGGGGTGCTCTATCGAATGTTTCGTCCATCGTGTTTTGGGTCTGGTGATTCGATCAATATAAATGAGTGTGAAGTTCCTAACGAAATGTTTATGGAAACAAAATCATAGGTCCTGAATTTAAATTGACAGTTGCCCTTAAAATGTGAAACACACTTACGCTCTTCCAGTTGCCTTGTCAACCACACAGTGGGAGGCGGTTAAAACGTATAAATCGCTAATTAATACTATGAAAATAAAAAAAACATTGAAACATTATACGAAAAATAACTACTCAAATAAACTAATTAATGCACTTACCACCACCGCAACTGACGAAAGAGGTCACTCTCGAAGCCTGGTCACCAATAAAGAGGGCAGCCTAGAAGCGAAAGACAAAAGTACATCAGAAATAAATACCATAAATATACCATAACATTTTTTACAAGATTTTCAAACTTGGGATCATAACTAGTTGCGAATCAGTCCTTTTTTACTTTCAAATATAAACACATATTATGGAATGGAATCGAACTAAAATGATGGCATTGTCATATAAACCAATTAAATATTAAGCATTTTATCACATTGAACTTATTCCACTTAAAGGGTAGTTGTAAAACACGTTAGTAAAGAAACAGTTTGAGATAAGCATGGGATAAATAAATAGAACTTTTTTATTACAAAATTTAAAATTACATCCTAACATTTAAAAAGAACTGCAGCAAGCAGCAGGAGTTGACTTATTTGTTTTAAAACAAGTTATGTTAACAGTTTGCCACGGTAAGTAACCATTTCGGTCCCTAATTGATAACATTTTTCATGATAAATAATTTCATGGTTTGTTTAGGGCCATAGCTACTTTTTTTAAAATAATACTTAAAAACAAGAAAACAGGTTCATCAACAATGTGTAGCTATAATTACAATTGCTTTAAAAAAATTGACGAAGCTATGGCAGAAAGAACAGAAATCTTAATTGCTAAATTAATCTAAATTAATCAGAAATCAGAAATTAAAACAGAAATCTAATTATTGTTGAACTTACCATCCAAGGCCATGCGTCGAGCGTCGCTTCAATCCCTCCAACGACCCGAATAATTGGGTTTTTGGAAACGCCGCAAACTGAAATAAGTAAAAATTAAAACATAAAAAATGGCCTCTTATCTAAATGTACACCGGCGTATCATCTTATCAGATTACACGAACGATAAATTTGATGCACGCATTCACATTCGGCAGGACCAATCATTTTTCAAAAAAGACCACTTGCTTTGGCAATGAAATAAAACCATTTATTAACTTAATTTAGAAAATGTTATCAATTGAACCACAATCAAACTGATTTCTTGAATTAGAAGGATTCAACAGTGGAAAAAGTATCGGAAGTAATCCTTCCTAAAAAATAATCCCAACTGTTCAAAATATATTATATTTAGTACATTTTATCCATTTATTATAGTTACAGGGAAGGAAGGAGAGGGATGTGATGAGTCAAGGGGGTCATTGAATTTTAATAAATTCCTTGAAAGTATTTTTAATTTCTTTTTTTTTTTAATGTTATGTCTCGCTACTTAATGCGTCAATAAATATGAACAAAGACCATCATAAATTTATTTTGTTAATATTTGATAACAGTAGCCTATTACTTTGTAATGAATACTATGATTTTTATTGTATGCGTTCAAAGATACATTTCTCAAAAATGGTCCATGATAGAAAAAGGTTAAGAACCCCAGACAGAGATAGGGCAAGTATAAAAATACGGTGACAAAGTTTTCATATAATTAATTGCATCTTAGTGCGCCCTAATTCAATTTTTCCTGGAAACAACTAATTTAAAATTATAAAAAATCCTTGGAAAATCAGTAATCCATTCCCTTCGATTGACATTCCAAATGCTGATTCATTTGCATTCGGCTTTCTAAATGTGATCGGATGGCATAATAATCAATTAACGGTTAAATTTGGAGCATTAATTTCAAAATATGCAGCAAACAAGAAGGCAAATGAGGAATAAAATCAAAGGGAACTTAGAGAAACATGGCGCACCATCGTTCAGTTGGGCCAGCGTGGCTCCGCCCACTCTGTCGGGCACAGAGGGCGCTGACGTCGGCGGGGGCGGGGCAGGAGTGGGCGGAGGTGGGGCTGGGGTTGGAGGCGGTGGTGGTGGTGGCGCTGGCGTCGGTGGCGTAGCGCCCCCTGTCGATCCTCCGACGCAACAGAAGAAGGGCGTGCTCCCCTCGAAGCGGCACGTGCGTTCCTGCAAGAATCTGCGCTGCGCTGCGTTCGGATTTCCGGCCAAGATTCTCGTAGCTTCTTCGCATTTCACCACCTCGATGCAAACCCCTCTTTGGCCATCGTTGGTCGAACACTGCTCGTCGGCGGTAGATCCGGTTTCAAAAACGAAACCTGAAAATGGTGAAAATTAACTCCAAAAAATATAAATCGCTTTGGAACGTGAACGAAAAAAGAAAAAAAATCGAGAGAATCTCAACATCTCCAGGCGAAGAAGACATCAAAGATGGTGTCATTCAGGATTTGTCCAATGCCTGCGACCAAAATTAGGCCATTTTCAAGTTTCTGAGTACAGTTAGTCCCGTCAATAATGACCACTCGCCCAAAAAAAAATTAGTGTGCATGTCGTTATAAGATAACTTTAACTTAATTGCAATTTATTATTATCGTATGAAGACTCCATTAGCTAGTATTTTTACCAATTTAATTGCCTGTTTAAAACAAAATGTTTAAAAAAAAATACAACCTTATTCAACCTAGTTAATTACAGAAAAGCATAATAGGCAGAGTTAACCTAAGCATTGTAATACAATGCAATTTTTCCCAAATGCCTAGCTGCAACAGGCTATCTCCATGTTTACTGTACCTTCAGTAAAAATCCCTACATTAAAACGGCGCAACAAGAACCTATTAACCCTTTGGTTAACTTGTGGCTATAGTTAAACTCAGATTATCTAACCTTTCATTTAACCTACAATGGTGCAACTGGTCGAATAACCTAAAATATCCAATTATGTTATGTTACGTTGATATTTTCTTTGTTTATGTAGTGTGTGCGCGTTTTAATGCACATTACCCATATTTTAGTTTTAATATTTGCCTGCAATTTATAAATTCCCAATTATATTACGTATGCTTTGTAGATTTTCTACGCCTAATTTTATGGATTGAAACAACTTCTCGCCAAGCGGATTTCCCTTACAACATTTCCATTGAACTTCCGTTTGTCAGGAGTTTTGTTCGTTAACTGGTCTTGTTTTGCCATTGATAGAAACTTATACAAGTGACCTCGTAACTGTGGGATTAATGGCTATAACTAATTGTTTACATGCGCGATTTTTCAGTTGTAATTATCAAGTAAAGCTAACAGCTCGTTTAAACTGATATTTGCTAACGGCTTTTTTTTTAACGGGCGTTACCGTTAATTTCATTTCAGGCCATGTTAATACAATCATTGGTGAGATATGTCATCGATTATAGACAGCAGATGTGTGGCTAAATCTCGGGGATTTCGTTGGAATTTTAACACACTGATGACAATTTGACAGCGCCAAACTTTACGAACAAAATCGCTCGTTATCGCTTCGTTCGTGGTAGAAATTTGCGAAATGCGTATTGCACGAAAGCCAATTTTAGGAAATTTCTTTTAGCGGTAATGCAATGGAGATATCCAATTTAAATTCGAAATAACCCGTTTTGTGAACAATTTAAAGCACTTTCATCATATGCACTTAAATCGACTAAAATTCTTCTTCAATATCGTCGGAGAAATGACTCGTTGTATAACTTGTAATGACTTCGTAATAACGTGTTTTCTAGTTTGATACAACCAAATTCACACCAATTTTAGGCTACCGAAAGTTTATCGTGCTTCAAAGAAATTATGCAAAAAAAAACTTCATTGCAAGACTTTAATTTCAGGACATGGTATTCCCTGCAGAAACGCTTTTATAGTGACATGGTTAAAAGCAAGCAGATATTGTTTTAAGACCTTTCACTTGAGATATTAATGATGAATTTTGGTCATATTAGGTGCATTTTAAAGAGCATACGGCTATATTTAAGTTTAACTGCCAAGCGAGATTGGACGAACGGGCCGCAATTTCGGGTGAAAACTTATATTTATGAATAGTACTCACCGATACCAGGCACGGGAAAAAAACCAGAATGTTGTACGTTGCGTAATTAATTAAAAAAACACGAAATGTTCGGAGAACCGCTCTGAACGCGGAGAACGGCCATGTAATACAGAGAAACTAAATGGCCGCCACACGCGCACCAACCAATCAGAAAAAAGGGCGCGAATTTTTGAAAACGTCAATTTCGAATTTGATCAATACTTCCTTTTGGACCTTGGTTCGGTCTTCCAGTAGATTCTATCGACTACTAGCCATTTAGTACTATCCATTTCCTCACAAGGATACAACCGTGACCTGACGGAGTCAAAACGCGCGTTCCGTCTCGACGCAGGGAGCGCAGCGAAGCGGAGCGAGCAAGGAGAAGGAACCGCCGCCACCCGTCGTTGTTTCTACCGCGCAATGCACGAAAGCCTTACTGGGCAGCCCCCCTTCAGTACTTTTTCGTCTCTTATTTTCTCAATATTTCCCTTATTCTTCATTTCAGTTTCTAACAATATTTCTCACCTTTATTAACGTAATTATCGCTTTAATTCTTTTTTCCCAGCTTGGCAGTTAAACTTAAGTCCGGCCAAATACTTATCCCACGCCTCACTAAGTATGCAGCCCTCACATGGACCTATAAAACTGCTATTATTCCAGAGTCCGGAATTAATGTGATGCATTCCCGCTCCTATCCATTATTTTCCGTGAATTGAAATTTTTTGAAAGCCATTAGTTTTAACACTAAGTACAAAAATTAGTTGTCGTTTGTTTTTACTTAGATGGCAGCAAACGACAGAATATAGGTTCATTGATAGGAAATCCGGAAAAATTCCATTAAGGTTGTGTTGAAAACAAGCTCATTACTTTTTAACAAGGCTACTTCTACATTTAATTAAACCAATCAAGGCAATGCTATCAAACTGCACAATACACAGGGTATGTAATAAATACGAAACAACCATAAAGGTTTTAATGTTGAATAGAGCATTTTAAGACTTTTTAAAGAATATTTTGGCTATTTTAATTTTTAGAACTTTTTATGATTTCTGTTCCACCCTGGCTTATATGTACAGTATTCATCTTGCATAAATTTGCATTGCAAAATAATTTGTAGAACTTCAAAAAGTAATGGCTTCTATTTCATTAAATGCTGGGCAATTGTTTTTCTGGCCGAAGGCAATTTGGATTGTACGGATTCAAATGTACTTGCTTTGGCAGTACATATTCTAAAATAGGAACGATACAAAGATGATCGGCGTGGTCAATTTGGATCTGGCAACGTGAGACAACCCGACAGAACAGCAGCACTGCATCGTCCCCATTTTTATTTTCTAATTGAACGTCTACACAAAAGAAAAACGAAATCAAAATAGCAGTTGTTACGCCGGCACACTAATTACCACTCGCACATCGATCTTGAAAGCGGTTAACGAGGCCTACAAATGAACGACATTCATGAAACACGACTTTGGCAGAGAAAAATACTTACCAAAAGCCGACACGCGCCACGAAAGCGAGCAAAAACCTAAGCGGAGCGGAGAAAGCAATTTTAAACGAACAGCACAGAATCCTATGAAAGACAGCGCAAGTGTCGGAATGTACGAATTGCAAGCGGCCACGCTCACTCTGCCTTTGGAGGGATTTTTATCCTCGTTCGCCGCAAAAATCCTGTCCTGCTTTTTCCTCAACTTATCCTTCTGCTTTATCCTTAGCCAGGGGTTTAAAACCTCAAGTTTTTAAATCCGGGATTTTATCCTCCGAGCTTTCAATCCTGCCTTTTTTCCTTATCCAGCGTTTTACAATTTGGTTTGAAAATGAATTGAATCCTCCTCCTCCTCCATTGATTTCCTTTTCCCAAGCAAGTAAAGCGCAGGTTTAAGATTAACGGCCGAAATGCCCAAATTTCCATTGGTCCTCATTTGAAATTAAGCCTAGCGCATCCTCCTTCCTCCTCCAATCCTCCATTTATGGCAGAGGAAGCCTCACATTTATCCTGACAAATCCCTCCAAATTCCAGATCCTTTCCAACTAGTGCATACCTTAAAAATAAAATATGCCATTTCAACAGGAATCACAAGAAATCGAAGACACATGAAACAATTGCGAGGGGTGCCTGACCAAGTCCTCGAAACCCAACCAATTCACCAAAACGCCCAGTTCGAGTCTCCTCCTGGCCCTTATGCACCCTTCAAAGGTTCGGCTTTGGACACCGCAAAATCAGACAGGCGATTAGTTTTCAAGGAGCTCCCGGACTCAACCCGCTCGATCGCAAATTTTAATTTGGCTGGAAAATTTTCATTTCATGCTTTAATGTTTACTTCCTACCACGCTCTAACGTCTCAAAATCAAGCACGCGCTAACTCTCACTCACAAATTCTAACTATTTCAGAGCAGCCTTACGGCCTGCCCAAAATGATGCAGGCCTTCAAAAAAAAATACACATGCTTGCTTCAAATACTTATTATAATGTGTCGAGTTGGTTGCCATCTAGGGTTCGAGCAACATGAACATGTCCCGTTTCTACAGGGTTCGTGCCACAATTCACCAAATCATATCCCCGACTTTTTGAAAATAAATTCCCTTGCATAAACAAACAATCAAACAGGGATAAGGTAATATTTTCACAGATTAATTGTTTGCAACCACTAATTCCCCAGCAACTGCACTTTCACCGGTAAACTAAAATAGTCGCATTTGAAAACAATTCCTCGAATATTTTCCTAAACAATTCGTAAAGGTAGCGTCCTGACTTTTCAGCAAAATTAATCAAAATATCTTTGAAAGTTTCGAGGTGCACACGAACCCAGCCGTAACAATTTGAATAAACCTGAAAAACCCCGTCATGCCACATCCGACGAGCGTCTTCGGAGGTTTCGCCGAGAGAAAACCCCCTTAGCGGTCATTCCGAGTGTAATTCTGCTCAAACAGGACATTTCGGAATGATGAAAAATTACTCAGATCCTGTGTGACAACCAATTGCACGTGGGGAAAAAAGTTTACCAATTATAACAAGTACTTGAAGCAAACAATTTTGGGACATGCTCGACTCAATTTCTTAAGATTCACCCACACACAGGTCCCCGCAAGCTGTCAGACACCCAGACCTGTTAAGGACAACGTTTACGGGGGCAGGAGGACACCAACGAGAAACGGCAGGCAAGGGTGGGGGGTTGGTGGCACGACTCAATTTCCTAGCGCTCTGGTTCGCGCAAAACATGTCATGATCTGGCTGTGAACGCGTTAACACAATACGAGTAAAGCACGACAAAATCGTACCCAAAGCAGATTTCCAATGCGGTACCGAACAGGCGAGCCAACGGGCGCGTTTCTCCCTAAGATCAGAGGTCCCTCGAAGGGCCTCTTCCCAGTCGGAGCCACAACGCGCCTCTTGGTCCACCGCTAATTGGCGGTCGACTCCGAAACACGCAAGAAATCATGACCATCCTCCCGGGGGAAGCAAGTGCGCTTAGATCTACGAACATTTCATAAAAAACATGTTAGCCAGCACCAGTCAAAAGAAGGTCACTCGAGGCCACCGTAACGTCAACAACCGCGAGGCCGCGATTCGGCCACCTCACAATTTCAGGGGGAAATCACCAAATTAACCACGGAAGCAATTATTTTTCAAGTTCAATTTTACGATTATCTCACTTCACAGGTCACTACAAAAAAGTCAAAAGAGAATTCCCCACGCTTAGACATCGCGTGTATTGACGTTATCGTCCTCGCAGGCGAGGAAGCGCCTCCACACTGCAATCCCAATCTTTCAAACTGACAACGGAAAAGACGTGAACGCGCGGCAAAAATTTGAGTATCAAAACAGCTCGAGGAATTTCGCCCGTTCCGAGGGCCCAGCACCGACATAATTGGGGAAACTGATAACAGGCAACGGATTAAAAATTGCCGTACTTCTGATTACGGACATTTTTTTTTAAAAAAAGCAGAAAAACTCGTTCGAAAAATTAAAATCCTCCCCTGCTGGAAGTTCGCGTGCATCCCGGTTGCGACACTAGCGTTCGCGCAGCTAACTGAATAATTTTCATGGTGTTTAATGAAACCATTGTCCATCTTCGAAAGCTACAGAGAAATGGCACTTCCTGATGATTATTTTCATTTAAAAAACCACCAAGGACTTATCTTGACCATGAAAAGATAGGCACTACCTACTTTATAATTCATTTCTGATTTTACACTGCAGCCATAATTATTTTTATTAGAAAAACAAAACCGCACCCAAATTTTGGGAAATTTTGCATTCTTACTATTCAGTTCTGATTTTAAATTCAAACCATAACTTTGGCTTACAAATAAGTTATTTCGGTTGTCCGACAAAGATTTCCACGAGGGCAGAAAAGCAAATTACAACCAAAAATTCCATTGAGCGTGCAAAAGTCTGCATTGTTTAAAGTCGCAACCAGGATGAGCGCGCCCTCCCAATGTCTTGGGTCGCAGGAAGGAGCTTTGGCATGGGTGTAACGATACTGTCTAACGAGGACCGAGGAGTTCACATTTTTGGGGACCAAAAACCACCTCTCCCTTTAAACGGTTAAGAATGAAGTAACACATTGGTTATACAGGACCTGATCGCACTTTCTAGCCTGCAAGTGTTCAGTTCAATCCAGTCCAGTCTAAACTTCCGCCGATGCATGATTATGGGAAGAGCATCTCCGGCTTAGTTGTTCCACGAGTTGGAGCGGGACCTCGACTTGGATCGCGATCTGGAATTGGATCTCTTGGCCGGCGAGTAGGTGGGCGAGCCCCGGGTGCGGCGTGGCGAGTAGCTTCGACTTCTGGAGCGGGACCCTCCTCGACCGCCGTAATCTTCCTTGACGCGGATGTACGCAACCTCACCCTGAAACGAAGTGTCCGCATTAAGGAATCTAAACGCAGAAACTGCTCCGCTAAAAACAAATTCAGATTTCGTGCTAATATTTATAAAATCATTTCCCTGACTTCCTGAAAATAAATTCTGCAGCGAAACAAGATAACGTTTATTAATAACAACCTAATTTTTGTTTCCATCTCTCTCAATTTCTGGGCAACTGCATTTCGGTCAGTTTAACAAGCGAAATTTTGAGATCATTTATGAATTTTCGTACAGGATTTCAGCAAAGTTTAATTGAAATCGTCATTTTTCAGGGTGGCAAACAACTTCCATAAATTCAAAGTTAGAACCTTTTATGTTCCAGCAGATTTAAAGAAAACTGAACTAGCAACGTGCACTCAATCCACTCACCTCGTGCGAGCGGAACTTCGAGTCGTCCAGCTTCTTCACTGCGTATTTCATGTCTTCGTAGCGAAGGAACTCCACCACGCCAGTGCCATCCTTGTAGACATCGGCGTAGCACACGTCTCCAGCTTCGCGCATGTGATCCTTCAGATCTTGCCAACTTCCAGAAGAAGGCAAACCTTTCAAGAGAAAAAATTGTTTAAAATTTAAATCGATCCAACTTTGGGCACTTTGGATAAGTGGCTGATTCGCACTCACCTGACACGAGGCACCTGTACTGCGAGCGCCTTGCTGGTGGGCCTCGTCCCCTGCCACCGCGACCACCTCCACGGTCTCCACCTCCGCCCCCACCTCCTCCGCCGTCACGGCCGCCGCCACCATCCCGTCCCCCGCTTCCACGGCCGGGAGCACTGCCGCGGGGAAATTCAACCCGCAGCCTATACCCGTCGTAATCGTAGCCATCCCGAGCATGCACGGCATCCTCGGCATCTCTGAAAACACAATAGCAAATGTACATAAATCAGTACATAGACAACGTTTAGTTTGATCCAGTTAAGCCACAGCAAAAGTGCATGTCAAATGTTTAGGCATGGGTTGCAATTCATTAGAATTCCTTACATGATCATTCTTTTCAGGGAATGATATTGCTAATGACCGTGTATGGCTGACAAAAAAGTAATGATTTTTGGCAATGTCACGTAATAAAGTAGTAGGTCCACTTTACAAGTGTGGCACACAATCAGATTCAGGAGGACCACGGTTAACTTATTTCCCTGATTCCCACGTTTCATTGCTTTAAATTTCCCTGATGAAAAGTGGCTTTGAAAGCTAGTCCACAAACATTTCACAGGTTTATTACTAACCATCTAAACTTACACAGGCCTTATGGTAAAATATATCCAGAGATTTTCGCAATGCAAAACTTTTTAATACATCTTTCTTCACCAGTGCATGCTATCAGCAAATTGGCACCTAGAGTCTAGCCAATCCATTTATAAGCCCCTGGCCACTGCTGCAATTCCCTGTATTTCACCATTTTTGAATTCCCTGTATTATTTAATTATTCTATTTTATTTACCAGAATACTAGGCTTATATAAGTTTCACCCAAGGAAGGGGACAGGAAGGAAACAGGTCACGAGAAGGAAAATGAGAGATAACGCAATTTGTTTCCCATCGACTAAATCATTGTATGGCAGCTGTTTAAACACCTAAAAGGTGGTAATGCAAAAATGCCATTACCTCGTTTTTTTAAAAAAAAAATCAATCATGGGTTTGCAGTACCTTTAACAAGTTCGGTAACCACGTGGTTCGCAGGCCGGTGGTGTTTCGTCGCCATAGCT
>JAQIXS010005076.1:0-13488 GCA_034700785.1 Rossiulus vilnensis
AAATAAGTTTTGTATTCACCAACGTGTAACTAAAGTTAGTCTTGTTAAAGCTTCACGCGTATACCTGAAATTCAACAGCATCGATTCAAATTATTATTTTTTATGTGTATTTGTTATTATTATTATTTCTTTTTTGTTTGTTCTACCGATGTTAAATCGTAGGTGTTTGTGTAGTAGGTGCAATCATGCTGACCACGCTTTTATGTTAGGACTATTAATTAACGTGGAACCGATTTCAATTATTCAGAAATATCCAGAAATTCATCCATAGGCGAAATGAATTTTAATTTCTGGTGGGTGCGATTTTATCACCCCCGTATACCAAAAAATGCATAATTAGCCGTGAATTCTTTTGCGGTTACGATGAATTTCCACTAATCCGGGTTTATGCCGAGAGTGTGGACGCTTAATTCCAGAGGCTGCGTCATAATCAGGTTTCCCTTCGGTGCTAAATATGGCTTTAATCACGATCTCGGGATTTCACTTTTTTTCAGTGGAGATATTATTACTCATCGATCCGTTGCCTCGGCAACCGGATGGAAATTGAAGGAGAGGTTGCTCCGACGACGCTGATGGAAGCGACGATCCATGGCAAGAGCAATCCACCAATGGCGAATGGAGGAGTCTTCTGGTACGTGGAGGAGAGAGAGAGGACCACACAAGAGACAGGACGCACTCATCCGGTAATGAAATCCAGGATTTAGCGGATACAGGAAAATGCGGAGGATTCCCGGTACGCGTACACGTACGTTGTTGGTAAGTACGAAATGCTCGTGATTGTAACCGAAATTATGTTCATTTGCTGCGATCTTCTCCAATCCATCCTTCGTGAAAATCTTCCAGCATAAACCGGCGGTTTTTTGTTGGTGTTGAGGATGAGCCAAAAAAAAAAAAAAGGCCGTGTCCCGCAGCGTGCAAAAATATCACCGGACACATTTTTTTGCTTCAAATACTCGTTATATGGGCTCGATTCATTTGTGAAAATGGAAGAATGGGTCGTACTCTAGGGCTTCAGCTTGGGTTCGTAATTTTCAAATTTGAAAAATTTGAAAAATCCACCCGAAAAAAAATTCGAGGTAGGTTGCCATGCAGGGAAGCTCCGTTCGAGGCGTTCGCCTAACGGTTTTGATTTTCAAATTTCTCAAATTTTTTGTATGAATAAACGGGGGACATTTGGAAAATTATGAACCAAAGCTGAACGCCTAGTGGATATACGACCGATTCTCCACTTGGGTAAAAATAAAATCGAGCAATTATAATGAGTATTTGAAGGGAAAAAAATGTGGCGGTGATGTTTTTGAGATGCGGATGTGAAGAATGACGTCTTTTTATGTCTTTTAACAGTGACACAACTATAAAAAATTTGCAAATTACATCTCATAGAGTAGGTCTACCGTTTTGTTGATTTCTTACGGACGCCGTAGGCGAAAATTTCGAAAAATTTGAGTTACAAATACGTGATTTTAGCCTGCAATTTAATGCTGAAAATTTCTCACAAAATTTCCTAATTATGAGAAACGCTGTAGGCGAAAATTTCAGAAAAACTGTATTAGAAATAATATTAAGATAAGGCTATTTAAGCAAGAAAATTTCATTTATCTAAAGTATGAAATCATGGACTGCCCCGGAGCCCCCAAATTGTGATCGATTTCGATAAGATGCCATATAACTTTATAAACACATGACATGAAGGGATTACATAGGCTATAATATATATATATATGTAGAATTCAAAATTTATAACATTAATAGAAAACATTGAATGAAAATCTGTTGCAAATAAGAAGAGATGAAACACGAGTATGAAGATGAGTCGATTTATAATCCGCAGTGTTCGGATCTTATAGAGATCAAAAATTATCGAACAACATAAAATTAAGGATTTTAGACATTAATAGAAAACATTTCAGGTTTTAATTCCGAGTTTCATCGGTTTTCGTTTCAGATCGGTCCGTTTCGCGCCCGCTAGCCGTCACTTCGCGACAGGAAGTGGACGTTCATCCGAGAAAATGAGGCTCAAGAGTTGGATGGAAGCGCACATCGTGCTGCGCACCAAATGGAAGAAGAAGGACAAGCGCAAGAAGACCGCCGAAGGTAAAAACCAGGCGGCGTGCGAACCTGCTCCTGCTCTAGCCACAGCCACTCTTCCGTCTTGGAGAACGTCCAACTTTCTCCAGTTCTTCGCGGCCGCCGGCGGATCCACTTCCAGGCAGTCCAAGACATTTCCGGAACAGCGGGGAAAAGACCAGCGATTGGACCGCGGCTTCCTTCCCGAAGACGTTGCGGCGGACGCCGCGAACGGTACGAAGCAGACTCCGAAATTTTCCTCTAATAACCGCGACGAACTCGATAACCGCAGGTGCGGCGACGGCGCCTCGTCCATCCAGGCCTTGCGGGTCCACCTGACCGAGCAGCTGGAGGGCGTCAATCTCAACTCTCCGCGTCAGCGCAACAAAATAAGGACGAACCCTTGGCTCACTCCCAAGCAGCAGAGGTCGGTTGCGGGCAGCGGAATCCCTTCGGACTGCAATTCCGACTGCAATTCCTGCTCGTGGGACCTGTGCAGCAGCACCACCGATGCCAGGAGCTCTTACTTGTCCAGCACCACGGTGGACAGCAGCTGCGATTTCGCATCCAAGTGTCCGCCGCCTCGGCCGCAGGAGGGCCAGAAGAAACCGCAGAAATGTGTTGCGGGAAGCGCCGACAAGGAGGAATTCGGAGCACGCGTGGAGGAAGCGATCGCGTCCAAAGGTCCGCTGCCCCGGAAGAAATCTCAGAAACTGGTTTGGGTAATGGCCGAACACGACTCCGATTCGGAGGAATGCGAGACCCTGAACGAGATGGGCAACTTCGACGAGCACTACGAGTACGATTGGGAAACCGTGGAAACCGACATCCTGGGGGAGGATTCCGGATCCCGCGCGAACGTTCGGCGCCGGTCTAGCAGGCGCCGAGGCTGGGGTCCGGCCCAGGTTCCGGTTCCGCCCGTCAAGTGGCGAGACCTGCGCAGCGACGAAGACTACAGCGAGAAGCTGGACTACGCGGACGAAGCCTACTCGGAGATGTCGGGAAGCACGGAGGACGAGGCCGCGCTGCGCAGCCTCTCGGACAGCGACGAGAAGGAGAAGCGCGAGAGGACGCCGGAAGCAGACAGCGCCTTCCCCAGCGAGAGCGAGATGAGCAGCACCGCGACCACGCCGCTCGTGGAGGGGGTGGGGACCGCGTCCTCCTCCTCCGGCTCGGACTCTGGGATTCAGCGGCACTCCGGGTGGACGGAATCCGGTCGGAGCCTGAGGAGCATCCGGGACAGCCTGGAGGACAAGGTGAGGCACCTGCATTTCGAGCGGCTGATCGTCGAGGACAAGATCCGCGAGGCCAAGGAGGAGGAGGACGAGAGGCGATCGGAGAAGGAGCGCTTCAGGAAGGACCTGGTGCTGCACCGGCGCCAAGTGCTCTTGCGCACCCTGAGCGAGCTCAGGCTCAAGCTGGAGGATCACGGCGTGCGGCTGCAGGAGGCCTACCATTCCACCCTGGAGATGCAGTCGAGCTGCCGGCGCCAGCTGCCCACGGTCGTGGAGGAGAACAACCCGGTCGGGACTTTCGGTCGGATGCCCGTGACGCACGAGAAGCTGTTGTGACAATCGATGCCGTAGCGTAGTACCGTTCTTCGTTATTCTTGCTGTCTTCCATTTTTTCTTTTATTCTTTTTTTTTCCATTTTTTACGCAGGGTTCCCACCAGAACCTAGGAGACATTGGGATACCTGTGCCGAAGTCACAGGGGGACCGGGATAGTCGGGGCAATTCCGAAAAACTACCCTGTTGTGGGATTTCTTAAATTTTCTATCGCAGTTTAAACCTAACGGGTTTTTCTCACATCGTAGAACGATTCTGTTCGAAACCAAAACGTGAGAATTAACCAGTTTCCGAAAATGCAGTCGCACTCAAAAAGCTCGGTTTAAAATTGTCTGACTTTTCAAGAATCGACCCGCAAGTACCGTTCCCACGCTCCATCAAGTGTTGTTTCTAAACAACTTCGTGCAGGAGATTAGGCCAAATCGAAATTATTTGTCGACATTTTATGAGACAACAATTTATGAGAAAAAAACATGGTTTAGAAATGATAGCCAAATTTGTTTTAGCCTGGAAACCAGAGAAAGTCAGTCCATTTTACTTGACTAAATCTGTGGGAACCTTGCGTGCTCTCGTTGTCTTCCTGTATTTTGTTTTTAATATTTTTTTTAAAGATATATAGCAATAGCTGTGATTCCGGTTACGCATCCTCGCTCGCTTCAGCTTGTCCCGAGCCTCTCTCTGCACCTGTCCACCGACCGCGTGTCCCGTAGAGGATGCTGCGAAATATTTGCAGGAAAGGACGTTTTCACCATCACCAGGGCGTGTTCATCATTTGAAGTTTGATTTAATAGATTTAATGAAGAAAAATTTAAAAGTTGATCCGATAAGCGATGAAACGTTTTATCTAACGTTGTTTTTTTTTTTGTCCGTTTCAATTCGCTTCGTAAGTAAATGTTTAGAAAAATGCCAAAAAAAAGACGGCCGCGGAATGTCTCACGGTCGGAACTCATTAGTTAGTTTCTTGAAAACAGTTTACGGGAGTAGAACGTTAAAAAGATAAAACCCAGTGGCGCACCCAGAAACAGTGCCGGATTAACCCATGTAGTGGCCCTTAGGACGTCGAAATCTTGGGGAGTTCTGCACTTTGCAAATTATATCCTAATGCGTTTTGAACAACAAAATCTTGATAAACCAATTGTATTAAAAACAAACATCGATAAACAATATCTTGTAATATTATTAAACAAACATTTTTTGAGCCCATAGGCCCGTGCCTACTTGGCCTATTGGATAATCCGGCACTGCCCAAAAAGGGGGTACCGGGGCCACGTACTTCTCGAATCGAAAATTTATATCGATTCAGACTTCGATTCGATTTGTAGTTTAAATGTTATAGGCGTGTTGCCAATAGTTAGCATTTTAGGGTTTAACGAAGGGATTGGCGTCGTGCAGGTGAAGATTCTGAAGACGCAAAAGAGCTTGACATCTATAGTCTGTTGAAAACTAGAATGTATACTGGGTGTTTTCGAATGGACCAATAGAATGCGAGAGCCTGTTTTTGCGATTAGTCTTTCCTGTCTCGTGATTCGAGCGCCATTCGTTGGACTCGATGTGCATTTCGCGCAGCTGGAATGCATAATCCATGAGCTGAATAACTACGATTGGTTTTGGGTCGGTATATATATTCTGGTTTTTTGAACAGACTATAGCTGTACGCGTACTTTTCTGGTCAGTTCCATTTGTGTAATCCGTTGATATTAATGCATAATGCTGCTTTTTTACAGACCGCGGTGTCTCATCCGGTTTGGACGTTTTCTCGTCGGTTTCGTTCGTTATGATCTCGTGCCATAGTAACGGTAGAACCTTGTTTTGTAAAAACTTAAGTTATTACTCGATAATGCAATCGTTCTCGTTATTGTCGTTGTGCATAATTCGGATTAAAACAAAGTATCAGTTGCATCGTATTTCTCCGACGTTGTTATAAACTTTCTTACTACGCGTTCGTACTTTCGTCCGGTGACTAAACTCCTCCAATTTTATTATGTTATATCTCCTATTTTCAATTAATCAGTTTTCACAGCCAATTTTTATTTGATGCAACGTTTCGCCCTATTATTCAGGGCTTCATCAGGCTTAATTTATTCTAATAAAACAGAATAATATGATTAACATATCGGGAACAAAATATTTAAAATCTTTTAAAAAAACTAAATATTTTGTTCCCAGTACGCTAATCGCCATCTATATTATTCTATTTTCTAAATTATTAGTGTAAATTGAGCTTGACGAAGCTCTATGTAACACGAAGGCGAAATATGTTGCGTATAATAAAAATTGCCTGTGAAAACTGATTAATTAAAGTTCGATTCAACCCAGCCACAAGCAGACAAGAATAAACTTATATCTCCCATGCTATTTATTACATTATATCGCCTATGTTTTATGGAAAAAAATCCTGCAATAAAATGGCTGACGAAATTTCGAATCTGGCGCTAATAGAATCGCCCGTGATGCAAAACGCGTCATCGTGACGTCACCTTTTCCGATTGGCCGCTGGCGAGTGGGGGGCGTGCCTCGAGAGGCCCCGCCTACTTTCGCATTCCAATTTCCACGTAGCGGTTCGTTCCTAGCGGAAGCTGGACACGTCGTTCGTTCGTTCGCTCTAATTTCAATAATTTTTCAGATAATTTTTACCTAACAATCAGCAATAATAGCGTCGATCCCGTCGCGTTTTTCGATCGTACTAATCAGGCGGAAGCGAAGAACAGAGTCGCTAAAATGGGGTTGAAGCGAAAGAGCCAGAAAAGTCCGCCGATATTCAGCCACGAATTCATCATCCAGAATCATGCCGACATCGTCTCTTGCGTGGCCATGGTTTTCGTCTGCGGACTCATGTTTCAGGTAAAAGAAACCCGTCGCAAATCTAATTACCCCCATTTCCTTTCGATTGCAAACCCAATTGTTAATTAAACGGACTTGTTTAATTTCAACCCGAAGGCAACAGCGCCCGTCGCCTCCATGTTCATGGCTATCAACCATAATCTGACGTCGGCTGTTGGAACACGTAGGAGATATTCCGTTTTTCCAACATTCCATCGTGCCATGATCCATTAAAGGCTATAATTCGGTTTACGGGATTCGGATATCTGACGAATGGGGCTTTGTGGGGCTTCTGTGTTGACATGGTAGTAGAAGGTTGTGTACCCTAGCGCGGAAAACACACCAGAATGCCATACGCGTTCCCGTTGTAAAAAAAAATGTTCGGCAACCCGCAACGCAGGGTAGCCATGCATGGAAGCCTCGTTTTAGCGGTTTATGGAATTTGATTATGTTAGTTTAGTTTAGGTTAGGTTGAGTTAGGTCAATTCAGGTTAGGATAGGTTCAATCAGGTTAGGCAAGGTTCAATCAGGTTAGGCTAGGTTAGGTCAGGTCAGAATAGTCGAAAAATGCGTTGGCAAGCCGCAATGAACTCGAGCCATGCAGGAAAGCCCCTATTTTGTAATTATTTTTTGATTTTTTATATTGTAATCTCGTTTCCGCGCTTGTTTTTGACTTTCTAGTCATGTTTATCAACGTCCCAAACCTTAAAATCGTCGTTGGTAAATCCCGTAAACCGAATTTATTCCTCCATTAAATGAACCACTTTTTAATTACGTGATGATAATCTTATTGATGTTTATATTTAAAAGAGTCGTCCGAAGTGTCGCTCCCCGTTTTGTACACCTACGGGGTGAAGGATTTCTGCGTCATCTTTTTTTACTTCCTCATCTGCATCGTGATGCATGCAATCATTCAGGAGTATGTGCTGGATGTAAGTGAAACATTTTTCCACCACCCCTAAAATAAATATTACGTGATTTCTGAGCTGCATCATTCGTGGGCAGGACAGCTCTTTTCAGTTGAAAATTTACTCGGGCAAAATGACAGAACTGGTCCTACCAGCTGGCTGTCACGTAGCAGCTGGCAAAAGGGACATCTCCAAGGAAAATGCCAAAGATTCTTTTGAAACTCTTTGAAAACCGCTGTGTTTACTATTAAGGCTGGTTGCCCCAACAAACGTTGGTCAAAACCCGTGGTAAACCTCTAGTTAACTAAGGAAAATCATTGCACCACAGCAGTTTAGTGCACTCGCGAACTTAAATGCACGGCCCTTATGGCAAACAATTCGTAGTAAATATTGACGATATAAACATACGCTTATATAATAAAAATACGTATACAAACTTAAATAGTAACTGTAAATGTATAAAAACAACAAGCAATACAAATCGGTGGACGATAAATGTAAGAGGGTAAGCATTAATGGAAACTGTAGATATGTATTGATGGCCAAAATGCATGGTCAATTCAGGTCATTATCTTATTGGTCAGGGGTTAGATAGGCTCCACAGCTCCGGTTAGCAGTTAACCATGTGTTAACATTAACCCAGCTAATAAGCAGGGTTAATCTGCTACATGTTAGCTCCATGCTTCCTAAATGCTTAGGTTGTTGTTGTACTGGCCACCTTTTTTACCACGTTCATTTCCACATTATCGGTTTATTGATTCGAGCGTCTCGTTTTACTTGCAGAAAGTCAATCGCAAAATGCACTTATCGAAAGTGAAGCACAGTAAATTCAACGAATCGGGTCAATTACTCGTGTTCTACCTGGTGTCTGTGTTATGGGGAGGCGACATCATCTTTAGAGTAAGCGGATGGATGTTTGCGAACCTGTGGTGCGTTATCTCATTTAAGCTGTTTTGATAATCGCGTATTTTTTGTATCGTAAAGGAAAACTATATTTTGAACGTCGGTCAGCTATGGGAAGGATATCCGCATCATGCAATGACGTAAGTGATTTTTAAAGTTTTTATTTTTTTGCGGGTTGTGCATCATCAGGAAATGTCCTTAATTGGAGTGCGATGTTTTCAGGTTTATGTTCAAGTTTTTCTTCATCATTCAAGTGAGCCGTTATTTTGTTCTGTTCATTTTTTTCGATTTGTTAATTGTAACAAATGTTTTTTTTTTTTTAATTGGGTTATTCGTTTATCAATTTTTAGCTGTGCTATTGGCTTCATTGCTTTCCCGAACTCTACTTTCAAAAAACTAAAAAGGTAACCTTTCAGCATCCCTCCAACATATCATCGTTTAACGTTCGAGTAAGGTTTCTGATAGCAGTTGTTTTTTTGTAACAATAGGAAGAAATGGCTTCGCGCGTGACATACGCGTCTCTGTACCTGATCTTCTTAATCGCTGCTTACGTCCTCAAGTATGAGTCTACTTTTGCCCGTCGTTTGCCGAAACGAATGCTCGAAATCGCTCGCAGCATGCGAAGGAAGTTAACCGATTTTGATTTCTCCATTTCAGTTTCACTCGCGTGGCATTATGTCTCATTCTCATCCATTACGTGGTGGAATGCGTATTTCACTTTGCCAGACTGATCTATTTTGCGGAAAAGGCTCAAGTTGCTAGCATAGCGTGAGGACCTTTTTCGTAACGAGCCTCGCTTGAAATAAGCCTGCTTGTAACCGATCGTCACGCTAATCTCGTTTTTTTTGTTTTTTTTTAACAGCTTTACCATCTATAACGTTGCGTTCGTTTTAGTAAGACTGGGCTCTATAACCATCTCCATTTTGACTTTCTGGTATGCATATGTAACCCATTTTTTCTCGTATTTTAACGACTGTCTTTATCCCGTTTTTTTAATCGATCGATTACGTTTTGCAGGTACGGCTTGGCTTGGTCCGATGCTCCTACCGTTGACATCGAGTCTGGCAATTTCAATACTCAAACCATAAGGTTCGACCTGGTTTAAATTTATTCGGCAATTTACGTGTTTTACGTGACAGCGGCTCATTTTGGTTATTTACTGAATTAGAATCAATTGCCTTCTATCCGTCTGCTTGGTTCAGGCGTGGATGATGTGGAACTTCATCACGTTTCACCTGAAGCGGTATCGTGAAAGATCGCAGATCAGCAAGAAGAAGACCGCGGCGAAAAAAGAGAAACGGCCGAGGAAGGAAGAAGGTAATGTTTGCGGGCGAATTGGCAGTTAATGTCTGGTGACTCGTGCGTAAGAAGCACCAGACAGGTTCATGGTGTCGTACGTAGCATCGGGCAAAAGAGCCTCCCTGGGAAATGTGTTTTATCCGTTAAACGTGTCGTATTGATTCCGCCGTAGCCGTAATTTCTGCGGGCAAAAGACCAGTCTCTAGAGGAGAGTCCACTGGGCCTGGCGGAAAGCCTAGGAAAAATAAGCGTAAAAATTGTCCGTGTACGTAAGCAGAGATTCGGCCTTTATTATTTATTGTTTCCCCGTCCCTCATAGCTAGATCTAACGACGAACTAACGACCTAATGCCACAAGATCTATGACGATTTCTTTCGAAGCATTATTTTTTTTTATATATTAATTTTTAAAAACAACATCGTCAGAAGTTTTTAGCATTGCCGGGTGTTTTTTTCTTTCTTTTTTTTTTAACAAACAATGTTTAATGATCCGTGTTTTGCACTCGTGTTGCATTTTGACTGGAAAATTACGAACTAACTTGTTTGAGCATGAAACTGTAAAACACATTAAGAGTCGTTTGCAGATGGGATGTTGTGTTTCGAACTCAATAAGTAGACTTATTTAAACTTCAATAAATACTTATTTGGGAGTACTTCTTTGTTGACATTCCACATTGGTATTCATTTACTGATTACTGTAGGGTACCGAGTTGACCTGAAAGACGTTGCTCGAAGAAGTACTCCCCAATATATATATATATATTTATTGAAGCGTAAATAGTCTACTTATCGAGATTTAAAACATAACGGAATCCAAATAACTTGGGAGGACTGTACTCGTGTGCCTGAGTGGGGGCCTGATGTAGAGAAATGCGACAAAGGCGCATCATGCGGGAATAGACACGTTCAATTCAACTCGGTACCCTACAATCACTAAATGAATACCACGTACATGAGGTGAGGGAAGGGGGGAAGGGGAGGGATGTAATCCATCAACCCAATTTATTCGACAGATACCACCTCATCTGGGCGGGCACCGAAATCTTCGCCCAATTGAATTTTTATTAGCTTAATTAATTAAGGCTATCCTTTGGAATAAAATTCCAACGTCTGATGACATGCAGAAAATAAGACCAATGATATGGGCCAGAATGAGCATGCAATTCCACGAGCTGATTAGTAGGACAGTATCTACCACATCGGTGGTTTCGTTTAAGGATTCCCTTGACTAAATTAGCATTTCCCAAAAAAAATCCTCCCTTCTTGATCGCAACGTGTCACATTGGACACTCTGGATCATTTGGGTAACGCTTTCATCTTTCTGTCCACGTTTTGGCAGATTTTGTGGGTCTAGCCCTGTTCTGTTGCACGTGCAAAACTTTAATCTTTATAATAAAGCAGCATCTGCGATCGAGGCTGTCTTTACATAGGTGCGTCGCAATAAGTGTACCCAAGTCCACCGAAAACCTGGGTCTGTTGTTGGGATTTTGGTCTCGGTGGTTTTCCAAAGTTGTTCTCAAGTGAAATGCCCGCGTGGTTCCACTTAAAAAAGTCAAGTCTCTTATTCCTCCATTTGAATGTTACATAAACAACCATACGTATGCGCTCCTTTCATAATCTTGACTTTTGATTCCATGTTGCGATGTTGAATGTGTGAAACCTCTCCTGCCTGGAGTGTCCTAACGATTCGATTGAGTCGCTCTTACCGTCTGCCTCGATTATAACCGGTTTTTTCGACGTTTTGCAGTCAAGCGTAATTCCGAGGAAGACGTGAGCGAGCTGCCCGAAGTGGATCAGAACACGAAGAAGGATCTGAGGGCGAGAGCGGTCGCAGCGGCAAAAGGCAAGAAGTAAAGCGCGAGCTGTGGCGACGACGTAAAACTATGCACGGCGGGGGGACGAAGATTTAAACTAAAGAAGTCGATGGACGGTGGGACCAAAGCACTGACGGATCCGTGCTTTTTATCAGACCGGATTCGCAGCATTGGCATTATTGCGACCGAAATGTGTGGCAGACATCCGAAGGAATCGAGAGCGAAAATTGCGTGTATGTTCTTTAGTTTAACGGATTAAAAGGTATGTGGCCGAAACATTTAGCGCTTTTTACGATTTTTTTCATCACATCGGGTTTTATTGACAAAAGTGAAATTTCACCACTCACATTTATGAGTTCTCCTCGATGTCAGGTTAATTTCTTTTAATTTCTTGGAAACGATTTCGTGATTTAAGCGTGCGCGATGCAGTCATTGTCGCGCGTGCCATCTCTTTAAAATCGCACGAAATGACACGATTAGGGAGAGAGAGAAAAAAAAAAAAAACTTGTCTGTATTTAAGACAGTCGGTAACTTTGGCACCAGCCGAATGCGAATAACTACACATATTTACGTATTGTCCACTCGATTAAAGGCACTCGTGTTAGGAAGAAAAAAGACTGCAAAAATGCTCTTCGAAAACTAGAAGTCCTTCGGCGCAGACTCGAAGAGAAGCTCGTGGCACTCCTTAAATTTAAAACGGATGTATCGAATCTCCGATCGCTAAATTGATGTCAGAGTTTCCTTCTGATGTCGAGTCAGTTCAGGATGCCACAGATCCACGATGAGCACGAGGCGGATGCCCTCTCCGGCGTGCCAAACCTCGTGTTCAAACGAATCGTCGAACACGATGAATTTTCCCTCGCTCCAGGACCTGTCGAATGGGGGAAAGAGAAGTTACGACGTGAAATCCTAATTTTTAACGCGCGCGCGGGGCAAGCGGACTCGCCTGGTTTCGTTCGCCACTCGGATTTTAACCCCGCTCGGAACGACTAGGCCGAGATGGGCCCGTATCCGGCAGTTGGTCGGACCCGTGTGCGGCCACACGTGCGTCCCGGGATGCATGATGGAGAACTTGGCCTATAAAGTAAGTATAGATGTAAGGAACTCGTCCCTTCTTGATTTGCTCGAAGAAGTTTCGCATCCCACCCGTTCTTGATGTTTTAAATTGGGAATGTTGTTTTATGGGGAATGGCACGTTGCTCGCGCATAATCCGCATTGCTAAACCAAACCTTAGCACACAAAAAAATCGAAATCTTCGTGAAATTAACTTTTTTACAATGCAAGCTCAATCGCCCGAAGTAGCTGAGACCATGACTAACTCGGATAATCGAAAGCAAAGTTAGAATTGGCCATAACTGTAATAGTTGTCGACAGTAATTTATTAAGAAATGGTTGTTGATCGATTTTATTTGAGATTATATATCTTCCAACCGGCCCAGGCACGTGCTTCAGGCTCTTTCCCTTGAATCAAGAGGTTACTTCTTCACCTCGGTTGTTCCAAATATCGGATAATTGAGCTTCCATTGTAGTTTTATTAATGACATCCAATTTGTTTTGTTGAAGCAGATTAAAATTTGCCCGTAAAACCATCTGAAGCTACCGATACACTCCTGGGGCGGTGAAGTTTATTTCGGTTTAATTTTGGGATTACTCGAAAAGGAATAACGACGTTAATCGACAATTTTCAGACCTCTTAAGTTTTTTTGGGGGGGAGGAGAAAGTGCGGCTTATGCACGAGCAAATACATTCAGTGCCGGATTACCCATTGGGTTAAGTAGGCACCGGTATCGTAATAATATTACGATACATTGTTTATCAATGTTGTGTTTCGTTTAATGAAATTGGTTTATCAAGATTTAGTTGTTCAAAACGTATAAGGATATAATTTGCAAAGTGCGAAGGGGGGCCCCACGAGATTTCGACGGCCTTAAGGGCCTCTACATGGGTTAATCCGGCACTGATAACATTCGTTTACTTTGGGCGCGATTCGATTCGTCCGATTTTGATTCTTTTTAAAATATGTTTTTGGCTTCAGTAGTTGGCATACTTGGCCACGCTTGCATCCGGCCGCATCTGGAATCGACGCGATCAGCTCGCATGTTCGAGGCGC
>JAQIXS010005077.1:0-13487 GCA_034700785.1 Rossiulus vilnensis
TATTAATACCTTGATTCCTGATACTCAATGTATATATATATGTGCATCTGTGCTTGTAATTCTAATTTTCTAATGCATATTTCGACAAGGATTACTTAAGTCGTATAATTTGTAATTTTTAAGCATGGGTCAGTATGAACACGCAATTATACTTTTATCAACTAACAATTAAAATAGAACCAAAATCAATGCAAAATAGCCTACAGACAAATTCACTGCCAGTTGTGATCCCAAGTTCATGCACATGTATATCTATCGTTTTTGTTGGAAATAATGTACATGTAGTTTCAGAAAGATTGCATGTTAGTTTTCGCCAGTCTGTTGTTAATCTAATAATTAAGAATTTACATTTGTGTCTCATTAAGCAATTATTCAAATGTAGCATTAAATGCGGGGATATTTGTTATCTTAAAGCTGCATATAGTCTGCGTTATTTGAATTAGGAGATTAGGATAGCCACAGTATGCATGTATAACAGTTCAAAACAAGCGTAACTCTCACAACCATGTCTATAACACATCCACTTTCCTTTTGAGTTGAATGTTATTGTACAGATGCTGCATTTTGTCAGCGGTTTGCAAAAATTACGTACATGTGTCGTAATGTGTCGACAAACACATGGCGTTCATGCAACAAACGTAATCTTATAAAGATAATGCTAGTAATGTTTCCTTTTCCAGTGTCTAAATGTGCCGTTATAAATAGCCGTAAGTTAGATGCTGTTGTCATGTGAATTTCTGTTTCCATGGCAATATCACGAACCTGAAATAGGCGAAGTCATCCTACATGTACACGTCCATTATATACAGTACATGTATGTGTACGCTCGGTCCGAATGAGGTTTTATGACAGCTCACACGACTTGTCATTTGTTATGCAACGATGCGATAAAAATAAAAATGGGTGATTTTTTCGTAAAATGGCATCCTGAAGATTTGACATCTTCTAAATTGCCATGTGCTGCTTTGGCCCTTTCGAGACATCTTTCGTCCAAATATTGCTTTTATTACCTCGAAAGCCTCTTACATGTGCACTCGTAGGTTACAGTTGACGCCCTTCAAGTTTGATAACATTTTTATAACTGGCTCGCGCGTTAATATGAACAATGACCCTATCTCTGATCTCAGCAGATCCAATAGTAAAGTTGCTCGGTAAGGCGCTCTCTCGTTATTGAATGTCGTAAATGTAACAATGGTGACCTTGGCATTCAATTTTTCGATCAAATTTTTTAAAAATAGGTCTTAAAATTCTTTTTTTCCCGGAAATCATGCCTGAAATCAGTGAAATGGTTCTGAACCGGAAATTTATTGATATAAAAATGAACAGCTGTTATTTGTGACAATTTCCGAAAACGGTAGTAAAGATATTAAAATAGTAAAAAAAAAAATTGAATTACATGCATGTTAAATGCATTTTGGCGTCAGTGTTTAAACGTTTGCATAATTAATCATCAACTTTTCGCTTTGGCATTCAACATGATTAAGCAATTATGTACGGTAATTAAGTGTACGCATTACACGCTAATCTTCTTTAGTGAGTTAATTGGTCACCTTAAATAAAATTAGTCAAGTGATTAATTATTGCGGTCAGTTGCAAAATAAAATATGCTTATGATATTGGAATTTATTTGACCAGTTTGACCGTAATTTTTTACTTTTGAAATTTTACTTCGAGTTTTATTTTTTGTATTTTACTTTGTTCTCTGTGACTTCTTCGAAATTACATGTGATTTTTATTGATATTTGAATATCTACATGTACAAAAATGGATTAGTTGTGGGTCTCGTGTGCTCCTTGATTTTTTACCTTTAAAATGGATGCACACAGTTTGGATAGATCGTTGTGTATTTGTTGATGGATTTCTATTACATCTCCTCTACGAGTGATAATGTGAGTAATATCGAAACAAACTATTATTGCACAACGAAACGCCCCTAGAATAATTTCACAAAAGAATTGCCAAAGAATTCGCAGTTATCTATTCCAATTAGTTACTAAATTTATGTGCGTTAAATGCAAGTATCAACTTTAAACATCAACTATACAAATGTTACATTTTTGTTTAATGTGTGTTCTGTTTTCCTACGCCTCGTGGTATTCAGCTTCTTAATTGTCAGTTTTATGCAAGCTACGCAAACATTAAAAATAATCGAAAAAAATGCTGCCAGTGTATAAAGTTTGAGTTTACAACTGCGTGTACTAAATTCAATACATAACTTTGATTTTCAATTTACAAAATGTAATGCTACGTTTTGGATGTGTAACTTTATACCGTCTCCATTATGTCTTTGTTGTCGGCAATACAGCTTTTTCAGAAACAGTCGGAAAGTAATGCAACGATTTGTTCCGGTTTCGTGAGCAGTTTTTTTGCAATCGGTTCTGGTGCGGTTTCGATATCATTTTCAGCGTATTTCCAGTGAATTAAACTACATTTTGTGGCATTACTAGAATGTTTTCCTCAGCAGTGGATTCATCAAACCTTATTGCTAAATCGCAGCAGTTGGCAAAGCTATGGTGCAACTACACTGTATACTAAAACAGTGATCTAAAAATTCAAAAAAAATTAAAGTGCTGTTAAAATGGGAATATTTTTAACCGGTCCAAAAGCGGTCTAAAAAGAACAGCAAAATTATTCAGCAAAGATTTTCCGGTTTTGAAGTATTTTCTAGATCTATGGTAAGTCGCATTACCATAGATCTAGAAAATACCTCTGTTTTCACTTTTAAAAATACATTCATCGCTTAACAAGTCTCCAAATGAGGTTATTTTATTGATTTTTATGCTCAGTTAATTATCTAAGAATAATAAAATCAACGGTTTAATGACGTGAAATAGACGTATTTTAAATTTAAAATTGACGCTCTTTAGAGTGGGAATTGAACGAAATATGTTAGGAGCATTATGACCTAGCGTCATCTGAACAATTTGTGCTACCTGGGACGGGACGGGACGCGAGGTGGAAGTTTTCAAATTCCGTCAAAAATGGAATAGTGGAAAGAAAGGGTCAAAAATTGGACTTATTTGTTGGACGATCAATAATGCGCTGTTGCGCATCTATGCCTATAGCTCAGAGATATTTTCCAGCATGGTCTATCAATAGTATGCAGCTAATGGTAACTGCATGTACATGTTAGTATACATGTTTAAAGTTAGCTCTTTGATCTATGTTCAATCGATGGTCGGAATGTTTGATGCTGATTATCGATTAGAGAATTGCTCTAAAATGTAGCCATGCCACGCTTAATATCGTTTGGTAAATTAAATTCCAAAATAATGCGAGTCTTTCATTTATATTATTCGACCGTTGCCTTTCTCCAAACATTACTGTAGAATAACACTGGAAATCGCTATTGCATGCTTTTAACATGCAAAACACGTTTCTTATAAATGCATATATTGTCAATGATATGGTTTTATTTTCAGCTTCAAATACATTGTATAAAGTTTAGAAAAGTATCTGAAACTTTTAAAACTTGTTTTGTAACGCATTCCGTCAAATAATGTTCGTAAAAAGCTTTTCCTCCTTGGACCATGCTCTTAGTTGACACTTTTTCCCTCATCGCTTATCTTTGTGAGCAGTGGTGATTGTCTGTTTTGAATTTTTTTAACGCCAGCTGCTATCTTGAGAAAGTTTCAGACTATTTGATTCACTTACGCAGCATTTTTGTTGCTCCAATCTTTCTATACTGTACTGATGGAATAAACATTATTTGCTCGGCTTAAAGTCGATCAATCATAGTTACGAAATCGATGAGTTATCCAGTGTTCACTTCGCTGAACAATAAACTACTTGCGACAAACGTTTATATAGACTTTCTAGCTTTGCCTATTGTACAAACATTTAATCCATAAAATAACGAACTGTATCAAATTGGCTATTGGCCCTTACATAATAGCTCTGACTGCATCTTTTGTTATGTATCTCAACCATTTTTCTTAATACATTTGGCTGAAATTGAGATACGCCAATTGAAATTGTCAAACGTCAAGCAACAAGCCGATATATCATTGTTTTTTATGTATTATTTAATTTATGTCAAACAAAACAAAAACCATTCACCTATAGGAATGACATGTTTTTATAAGTAAAGTACACTGCAAGCATTTATAACAACTACTGTATGATTAGGATCGTACGCTTATCAGTCCATTATATTATAATAATTGAAATAAATTATTTAATGATATTAAGATATTAATGATGTTATGCGTTAATTTGAGTACCCTGAATTTATTAGTCAATCGTATATAGATTGAAGAGAAGTTTAAAATTGCAATATGTTACTAATTATATTTTGCGTGCACGTATCTACTTGAAATTCGAAGCATAATAAGCAACTAAATAAATTTGTTGAATGCGAATGAAATCGCCGAAATTGGCAATTGTATTACGTAAATTGCATAATGCGCAAATGCTGAACATGCATTGCAGCTTTTACTTTCGATATTTAAATAATGAAATCACGCCAAATGAATTCAATTTGATGTGTTTACTGAAACTATCGATTTTTCCTTGTATATGCAACCAAATATATAATTGCAGTTTAATCGTGATCCAAATCTACTACATGCTTGGCATTCAATCCTTAAAAGTGGTGATTTGTTTTGTGGTGCGGTTATGTCTGCAAACGCTGATATGTGTTATATGTTTAATTTCTGCAAATTTTACCATCAGGTTGTCTTGTTTTGATAAATTAATCCGGTATCAGTCCATTCTCAATGTACAGTGAATTTGTAGGTTCTATTCTGATAGCATATAACGAAAGCGTGCATGTAGTGTATACTAAGTACGAATCAAGTACAATGTTTATCCAGAATCACGTTTTGCCTCAGTTTAAGGAAGATGATCCTGACCTTGTTTATACCAGTAGTGAAATTTTCCATCGATTGATGCGAGACAGTAATTGGATATAATTTAGAAAAAAGGTCGTTAGAGAATAAGAATAAAAAGACTTTAGCTTAATGTGAATTAAAGTTTCATATTTCTGATCGAGCAATAAAGATGCCACCTCTGCCATTAACACTGGGCGGTTGCTATACGGAAAAACTTAAATGGAGTTTCATCTGGATAATCATTTACGGCCAGACATTTCAATAGGCAGTGATCAGGTAACACCTAAAAATCAGTAAAGAAACTTACAGCTATTTAATTGCAAGCAAGGGTTTTAACCCTCGCATAGGTTCGGTTTGAAAGTAGTGAAAACTCGTTAAGATCCTGGGAAAAATAGAGAGACACTCGGGGGTACCAGTTTGCATATTGGCTCGAAACCATCAATTACTGTGTGCAGCGAGAGCTAAATTGAGATTCATTGCAAATATTTTCTCGGTTCCAAGTAATTACTGAACTGTTCTCCATGTTTGCGATGTGTCAACAGTAATTGTCCTAACTGCTTTAGGCAAGGCATCGCATGAATTTCGCTCGATATCTGAGGCTGTCACAAAATTACGTAGACTTTTCCTCTCCGAATGCAATGCCAAAAAAAATCCATAGGTATCCGTGCCTATTTCCGAGTAAGTGTTCGTCTGGTACAGCATGTTCTTTGCACTTGGACATTGATTGATATGTCTGCCATTTGATCTCGTTCGTCACAAACGATAATGGACACGGTTGAACGAGGCCAGAAGCACAAACGTGGGCATAGCCAGGTATAAAACGTGTTTATTCATCTGACATTTCCACTTCCTCTTTTGCCGATTTATCCTAATGAGCCAGTGGGGAATGCGCAAGCTGTCCTCCATCAGGGATTTTTTACCACTGCCAATTGATTGTCTTCCAGCGCTATGTGCTGAAAGGAAGACTGAAAGAGTCGTCTTAAGAAGAAACTGAAGAATGCGTCCTCATTTTGACGATGAGCCAAAAAAACTGAGCTGCCATGTGAGACAGTACTTCAAGGTAGTCTTCCAAACGTGAATTAGATTTACTACAAGGCGTCTCATTTCATTCTGTACCTTAGATTAATGCGCATTTCGCACTGAATCGCCCGTCCGGAAGACCTTTGAAAAAAGTGTGATGAAAAATGACATCGAAAAACTTCTGTCTGTCTGTTTGTCACAAGTGATTTTCGTTTTTTTTTACGATGGCATATCGGTAATTAAATGACGCAGGAGAACGAGTCGTGTCAGAGTTAAACTCTTGAAAGCGTGATTAAAAAGTGAGATTGATTACGGCAGGGAAAAAGTGTAACGAATGGCTTCTTTTAAAAATAGGAAACTTTAACAAAACAGGCTTGAAATTCAAAAAAAGTTCATATGTGGAGGACTGCCTATGTTGACAATTTCGATTGATGCCAGTTGAATCAAGATAATTTGATCAAGCATTTTAAAATCTGAGCCAAAGAGATCTCTGTCTTGCAAAAAAATACTCCTAAATTTTTCCTTCAAATACTGGTTTTGATTGCTAAATTTTTCTCCGTGTAGAATTGGTTGTCCACTTGAGTCCACATTTATTTTCTAAATTTCACGTTTATTTATGAAAACAAATTTTAAAAAATATGCGACCTTCTTCAGGTTGCATTACGGCTGTTTCAGGTTATTTAATTTGTTTAATGTAAATAAAAGGGCCATTTTCAAATTATAACAACTAATGAAGATCCTAGTGGGCAATCTATTCTGTACGAGGGGAAAACATAATTTAGCAATTATAACAAGTATTGTATTTGAAGCAAAAATGTGTAATTCTTTTACACGGTGGGCATTCATTAAGTCGAGCTAAAAAGTTATTTGTAACGCCCTTCCGTGTCTTAATTGTGCCAAAAAACCTAATGTGGTAATTCAGTATGTCAAGTCATTCACGCTAAGAAATTTAACACCAACATGTAAGAGCATGCACTAAAATCGAATCCTTCTCAAACACCATGTTTTGCATGGTGCATCACCAACGAGCATCGCATAAATGCAGTGAAACAAGTGCCTAACTGAAGATTTTCGTATTAAATGAACCATCGTCAAAATTCTGTAGAATAAGATTTGAGTTTATGGCGTGTTCATTATCTTGATTAAAACCGTCACATCGTTTGTACATGTAAATTGCATAAGCTGCTGCATAATCTCATATGAAACATCGTGCAAACGATGTCAACGATGTCTAAAGCGTTTTTAGTCAGCCAAATTAATTCCTTGTACGGTTGTGCCAAGCAGTTTTAAATCTTGCCTTCATCTGGATGCTAGATACTGTATCAGCCGCCGACAGGCAATATCTGGAAATAGTGAATTGAGAAGTAATCTGTTAATGCAGCCGTGAAGTTTTAGAATGTTTTAAATGCCATTTGTATTGCTTCAAAAAGGCGTCCGACTGTTTTAATGTTATTCAAGAACTGTTTTGCTAATCCCACATACCGCCACGTAAATTATGATCAATCCCCTGAAGAGGTAATCGCTGATAGCATCCATCTTTTGTGTGGCAGCTCGATTACTTGGCTATAAATAATCTACTTTTTCTTTTGAAATCCCTTTTTAAAGACGAAGACCAATTTCTTCAATATCCTATCTTGCGTCTGAGTTCAGGTTTTTATTACCTAATGTCAAAAACGTCATCAATTATAAGAAAGCAATATAGAATTTCAAACTTCGTTTCGAAAATCTTTCCAAAGCTACAATACGCTTCGCATGAGTGATCATTTTATCCATTG
This sequence comes from Rossiulus vilnensis, assembly GCA_034700785.1. Taxonomy (NCBI): domain Eukaryota; kingdom Metazoa; phylum Arthropoda; class Diplopoda; order Julida; family Julidae; genus Rossiulus; species Rossiulus vilnensis. Next base: position 7,628 of record JAQIXS010005077.1, read on the forward strand.
TTAAAAGTTCACCGTTTGCATAAAGTATAAGTAAGAATGTTTTTATCTTTTTGTCAGAAATATGCAGCAGCAAATTTCGTGGGTAATGCAAATATTACCAACATTAAAAAACATTAAATAAAGTGCAAAAATACATTGAATTATTCGATTGCCTAATTACATCAGAAAATGCAGAAAACGTGATACAGGAACCTATGCGCTTATAATTAAAATTATTTATGGATGTTCCTGACTTTAAAGTAAAAAAAAATAAAAAATGCATAGATTACATCCTACTTTTGTCTTTAGAAGTTCCTGAACAATTTCACTAAAAGGTTTCGATCTTCACCCAATTAAGATTGACTTATCGTTTTGTTTACAAGCAAGAAATTGCATGCTTGATAAAACGTAGATTGGGTCTAAGACAATTTCCAGAGATTAACGAGGCTATAAAAATAATCGCGATCTCTGCATTACAGTCATTATCGTGCATTTATACCACTACGAAATTTTCGATTTTACGGAATGTGGAAATATTACTGACTTCCGTGAAAAGTGCACAGTGCGTCTTACTCTAATTGATACATTAAAAATCATCTCATTCGAGAATAACGTTTAGAAAACGTGGAAGAATATTGCGTGATCTTTCCGCAGAATTGAACATCTAAAAGTATAACAAAAGAACTGGAAATAAAGTTAATTTCTTTGGTTACTTTTGTTGCCTTAATTTGTCACGATTTAAAATCCCGGAGAGAAACAGGATCATATATCAATTATGCTTTTATATGTTTTGATTCACAATAATATTTCGATTTATTTTATTTGGTTGAAAAATTCGTGCTATGGAGCGAACACAGTAAATGTGTGTTACTATGCTGCTGAGTATTGAGAAGTAGTAGAACGTAGCAGAACCTTGAAACTAGTAGAAATTAAACATACTATTAGGGCTTATTGCATAATAGGATCTACATTATATTTGTTCTGTCGCAACATATATGCACATGTATTTCGCTGATATGTGTTGCACGATGGCTTTGTTTCTTTCAAAATGACTAAGATTAAACTAAGAAGCTGCTTGCGTGCCTAATAATGTTTGCAAATTAAATTTGTAATTTCCATTTTATTTACTTTTAAAGAGTACATAAGCCATTTCAGATAAAGCTTTTATCTATGGTCTGCACAAAATTTAGGAATTATTATATATATATTAAGGTCATGTGCATTCATTTGCGTGCGTTATTACTGCAATGCGCATAACTTGTATGGTTCATCACAAAATTGTACGCAAGTACATACACTGTAAACTCGCTGTTTTCATACGGTAGCTGCTTTTTTGTCAGTAGCGGTGGCCTACCGTTCTTTTACATTCAACATATATTAAAAGTGAGTTAGGAATATTCCGAACTCAGTTAATGAATGATGAGACTCATCGCTATGAGCATTATTCGACTTTTTATTCATCAGACAATGGTATGCATTGGAGTTAAAATTGAAATACATGGATACCCTACAGGAAGCATATAATTGCATGGCATTGTAATGGAAATCTGAATAATTTCAGTTTTATTGGACAAAAATAATAAGTGTATGGTGCTTTGTATTTTTTGTTTATGTATGCGCAAACAAAATCAAAAAATTCTTGCTTAGTTTGAATCACTATTCGTTTCTACTTAATCCTGAATATATAACGTACTGGTATACCGGTATACTGTGTATTCTTAACTGCTTTAACGATATTTGTGTCAATTGGAATTCGGTTCGTTGTTTGAGTTAGAGAAATAATTTTAAAAAATTATTTAGTAATTTGCACGGATTTGTAGCCACCTGCTTCCAAAAATTAGACATCATGTTGAATAAGCAACAGACCATACATCGTTTAAGATTGAGGGTTGCAAATGAAAATAGCATTCATCGACAATGCTAGAAAAATAAAACCAGAAATAATTGTTGTTTCGACGTACAATCTATTAGATAAGTGGCAATTGCACGTACATTCAAAAATTGTCCATGGTTTAAATAATTTAATACATTGTATATAACCGTGCTATTAAAAAGATTCTAATTTCACTAAAAATCAATATACTGTATTTTTGGTGATGTTTAAATCATGGTAACTTTGGCTGTATTAACCGTTGCTGGTATAGATTTCCTGATCCAATTAATCTGGCCCAAAATAAATAAATAATTTCATAGACATTAACTTTTGATTTATTTCGCTGTTTTCGGCTTGTGAGAGTGCATGTTAAAGACGACCCATCATACGCCTTTTAGAACTTCAACTTTCTTTCATAAAATGCTATGGATGATTTTGTAAGGTATGCTGTATATGCATTTGTAGTTATCATTTTGAGACGTATAACGTTAATAAACGAGCATGGGAAATATTTGGCATATGCCTCATAAGCAACATAAATTGATTCTTATTGTTTGTTGGTCGTTATGAGAAGATTACTAGGGACCTAAACTGGGTTCCAATTTAGGCACTCCCGTTCTGAATTATTTATGACCCTCTCCAGTCTATAGTATTATCAAGCATAGCCATTAAAAAAGCTATATTGGGATCTAATTTAGTACGATAGGCATGTGTTGAGATTTTCGTGTCTTTAGTTACTATGCCTTTGCTAATTTCTAGTTTGATAGTCACTTTTATGCATTTTATAGCCCCTCAGCTTAGGTGCATATGGTGAGGTCGTACATTCAGTCATGATTGAGATTAAAGTGATTTTATAAGCTCTTTCACCTCATGCGCAACATTTTATTGGGTGACCATAACGATTCTATGATTCGCGCTAGCGTCATTTGTTGGATAGAAGATGCTCTTGTCGTCGCATCGGTATATGGTTTATTACTCAATAATAAATAAACAAATCAAAAGGTGAGAAAATATGTATAAAACAAACAATACAGAAGAAGGAGTTGATAAAGTTTGGAGGGCATCAACCCTTATAGCTTGAACGAAGTTTAAATTTTAGAATTTAGAAAACTTCGTAAACGCCAATACATAAGCCGACTGCGTATTTCTAAAAACTCAAGATGTTTATTTATGCTATCATAAAAATACATTAACTCTGATAATTTAGTATTATTTCAACACAATTTTTACAGATATTTGCAGTTTTATGTGCATGTAAATGTCTACAGCAATGAAACGTATAGGTTCTCATAATAACAATTTAATTAATCTGCTAATTTTAGTAATAGCATGTATGTTTTTTTAAGATATCCTTTAATATTTAATGGCTATTCATGCAGAAATGTCTTTAATTTTGTGCTTTCATTCGCATAATTAGTAGGGAAACGTGCAGCACTAAGCTTATCTTCAAATGAAACGATACACGACTACCACAATTTGCTTTGAAGTGTACTTTATTACGCTTAGATTAATTTTAATTTAATAATTCATCACCATTTTAGTCATTCTTAAAGAAACCAAGATGGCAATTGATTATTATTAGATTGAGTCATGGTATCAAAAGGCATATACCTACAATCTTTTTGAATCCTTGAAAAATCACCCATGCATAATTATCATGAGTTCATAATAACCCTCTAAACCAATTCATGTACACTACGTCAATCAACTTTGGAATTTAAGTGTTGCGGTATTTACATATTAAAAACTAGGTAAAACCAATTCTCAACTTGTGTCAGAAAAATGTCTTTACTATGTAAATTCTTTACTATGCAGAATTCATACTTTCAAATATACATGCACTGTATGTGATCAAGAACATCAGCAAACATTTTGGCAACTGTTTACAAATAAAATCTCTGGTATGGATATTCTTGGAAATAACGATTTTTTGGGTTTCGTGGTCCATGAAATGATTTGTAAATGTCATTTTCTCTCGCTGTGAGACGGTTTCTTGGTATATTGATTGTTTGAATGCTATTTGTGTCAGCCCGCATCATTTCATCATTCATCCGTTTGAACAGTTAGAAATCTCAATTTTCAACTTTCAAGCTAATGAGAAACTCTATTGTTAGTTCATGCTGATGACTTTGACCCACAATTTCATTTCCATCTATTGAATGCAGAAAATGCGTTGTTTGCGTAATGTCTGATTTATGTGATATTCATTCTTAGATTACTTGCCAATTAAGGCCATGTTTGGATGTTTTTATCGATGCTTTTTTACAAGTATTACATGCTATTTATGTGAGGTTTCTGCAGTAATCAGGTATAAACATGTTTGAAGCTAATAAGACACTAATTGCAAAATCATCGAAACGTTTCGAACTCTTAGATACTTGAGAAGACTTTTCATTTGCGTGGGTTAGGGCATGGGTTTTCTTTAAGAGTATGGAAAAAACCTATTTTTTTTTTCTTATAGAAGATGACTGTAATCAGCACGTAAGGATGATTTATGATTTAGTTTGGAATGCAGTTTACGAGATAAGCGTGTTATTAATCTCTCCGTCACACATTGCCTGTGTTGTAGCTTATATCCGAGCCGCTGGGTTTAAATGAAACAAGTGTGGCGAAATTCGCAACCAAACGTCTCAACCAATTAAAGGCACAGTTTGAATACTGGAAAAGGAAAAATGCTCACCGCAGATCTTCATTCAAAAGCTTGTTTGGGGTGAAAAATGGCGAAATAAACGTGGGGAGATGAATACAGATGATTCTGTTTTTATCGTCTTAGCAATGAGCGCTAACTTAAAAGAGCAAAATATTGAAGCATGTAACCGTGCTCTATCACATATATGGCATGGATAAGCCTTCGTAGACAAGGGCATTTTTAACGGGTTTTTTAACGGTGAACGAATCACATGCATTGTCTGATCTTGCAAATATATTTTTCAATAAAGAATAACCCTGTAATCATGTAATTTAGGGATTTCAAAAAGAACCGACTGAATCCGTGGGGAGTAAAGCGTGATCCTAGATATATTATTTAAATTAGTTAAGTCTGTATCGATCGCTGTGATTTTTTATTCATGAGTCGGTCGTGTTGAGATACAGGTATGCCTATTTTTTGCAAGCCAAGAGTTGATTAGCTAAAATGGTAGTACTTACGCATTGATTTACTGTAAATTCTATCTGGGGCGGTCTTTGTATAAGGCGTAGGCGACATGCCAGCGTACTTTACACGGGGGGCCTACGCCCTCGAGCTTCAAGTAATAAAAACTTCTAAGAAATTACGGTGTTTAAAACTTGACAATTTCGCCGTTGGAAAAAGGTGCCATTTACACGAAAAGTGTGGCGTATGCTTAGGGCCCAGTGAGATATTAATGTTCAAAGGTGTTTAAACAATTTCCCCCACGCCGCTTCTTTATTAGCTATACAAGTATTCCAAAACAAAACTTTTATAATAAAATATGACAAAAATGGTGGTTTTTTATCTAGTCTTTACGCAAATTGCACGTACAAAACCAATTTCTTGTGGAAATGTAAGCTTGAATGCATTATTTGTGATTTATATTTTCACAAATAAATCAATGACGTTTGCTTCATTAGTATTGATGCTAAAATAGATTACCTCCACAGGCATAAGTTGTGAATGGAGGCCATTGCTTGACTGTGCCAGTTTATAACATCTTTTAAAAAGGCAGATAAAACTTTCAATAATTTATTTTTCAGTGCGAAACGTTGGTCTAAACTACAGTATATTACCAATTTAAAATTACACTGCATAATGGCCTGTCCTCAAAATTAATTCAATGGGACGTTCGCTTCTCAGTTTGCTACATGAACTCAAGTTATCCTACAACCACGTATCTTGATCATAGGTTATTACAGTATTATTAAAGTCGTAGAAGAGTAACTTTCGAAGAGCTAGCTACTTCTGCCTTTGTAATTCATACAAGCCTAACAAGTTCATTTCATTATCTTTAGACAATAGTGTGGATGATCGTATTCGCGAGATCGGAAGAGCAC
>JAQIXS010005078.1:0-13485 GCA_034700785.1 Rossiulus vilnensis
TTTTCGACATGGCCAACGGACGAAATTAATGAAGCCCGTGGCTGTTCATTTTTCCACGAAATATGAAATTCGAAGAGACTTGTCTCTGGCGGTCGGCACTGTGGCGCACAAATGCGGCACAATGCTAATTCTACGAATATAAATCGCGACTGACATGCTCTTACGGTTCGCAATTTCGTATAGGGATGCGCCGCTGCCAGGGGCGTTTGAGGGCTCTACTGGCCTAATTAACGATGCTAAATACGCTAATCGCGGCTAGCTTGACGTCCCCAGGTACGCCTCATCTCGTGGACAAACCCGGACGTTTCCAAATATGGTGGACGCATCGCGCACCAGCTGAAACTACGGAACATGTCAAAATTGTATCTGTTGATAAATGAGTTCGTTCGTTTTGTACTTTGCTGGTGAGCGACATTAAGAACGTGCAGTGTGCTACGTTCATAAAACTAGCGCAAAACTTTCTTTGACGTTATCTTATGGCATTGATAAGAAATATCGAGTCTAGTGTTGAATGGAAGTTGCTTGGATTTCGCTGTGGCTCTTTGCAGATCATACATGCAATGGCATGACCTATGCCGATGAAATTTAGCGAATTGAAAGTTGTTAAAACAAGTTGTGTGAAGCGTAAAAAACATCAGTCTCTCCCTCAACAGATCAAGCTTTTTATTTCCCTTTTCAAAGAAACTGAGACAAAGGGATGCCCACCATGCTAAAAAATTAATTCTCACATTTAAATCTGCTTCAAATACTTGTTGTAATCAGGGCCGTGCAGAACTTGAATCATCTGTTGGAATTTCGCAATTTATTTTTTCCTGTTTAGAATTGGTCGCCCACAAGGGTCTGAGTCAGCTTTCTAATTTCATAATGCTCCGTTTATTTATGAGAAAATTTAACTAAATTTGAAGAAAAGTTATGCAACTTCCAGACACAGGTGTTTCCCTGCAATGCAATATCCGAAGGTGGTTGCATAACGGTTTTTATCAAATTTATTTAATAAATTAACTGGGAATTTTCAAATGATAAAAGATAACGCACACCCTAATGGACAATCAATTTTTATACGGGAAAACAAATATTTGCAGCAAAAATATAGGAGTAACTTTTAGCATGGTGGGTCACCCTTTTGGCTCAACCTTGAAGTGCGTTCTTTACCATGTCATTCTCACGTTTAGTGTTTTGGTACTTCATTAGTCTTTAGTTCATTTTGTTCTCTGATGGATTAAATATCAGTGTGTGAAAGTATGGCGAGGAAAGTGTAAAGATAATGGCTAAGGTCAGTTGGTAAGCCTAAATAGTCAGAAACAATATTTTAATCGCAATACGCAATCATACCTTTCAATTAATAACAAATAGAAATGGTTAAACGTCACGTTGTCATGGAAACCCAAATGCTCAGTTCCCATCATGCAATGTTTGCGTCGCAGTTTGCACACGGTGCGGCGTAATATTTGCAGTATTATTTACAAGTCTTTTTAATGCCAGTTGATAAACCACAGTTGATATGACCAAAATTTTCCATGTTTTCAAGGATTTGTAATCTTTTCTAATTTGATACTTATAAAATTCGTAAAGAAATTGCCTGCTAAAGGATTCCAATCGCCTATAATTCAGTGTGAATCTTCACGTTGCCTTATCTTTAATTATTGTTTCCAAATGGTATGCATAACATTTATATCTGTATAAAGCAATACTCATCCTTAATTATCAGAATTTTCAATTTGAAAAAAACTACGACTACGCTACAAGTTATATCAAGTGTCGGCCATATCAAAATTCATTTTTTATGAAAGACATGAATCATGGATGATAACTTGGATAGCCTATGCTTATAAGCTGATATGAAGTAAGATCGAAATCTACAATAGACTAATCTCATTTCAGTATAGAGAATATAATGTCTTAAGTGGACATCATATTCATTGGGGCATCCCTGTGATACTGATTAATCTTGTCTTGGGTGCGAGTAGTTACATGTTTTCGTTGTCAAATACGATGAATGTTCGTTGCTAATTAGTTGCAGGACATTAAAACACAAATGTCACAGTGGCACGAAAGAATTGCAAGTGGTATATACCGTACGTGTGGTATATTCTCGATTCGGATGAATTCGTATGAAGGAAACCTCACAAACATGAATTGTAAGTTTCATTCCGAGAAAACGCTTATTACCGGGCTGCGTGGAAGTTTTCGCTGCGAAATGCTTCAATGAGTTAAAAGGCCATGACCAAGGATAATCAGTCTGAAGAACTAACTGATAAGTATGTTTGGTTTTACATGGGCCTAAGTGGAACGCTGCATTTTTTAAATTTATCTAGAATGTCAGGCTTTAAATTTTCTTTGTGGGTCAATGACAATTTGGTTTTAATGTTGCAGAAGCTGCAGGATCAAATCACCCACAGTTTTTGGCAGTGGCCTGAAAACTTCACTTTAGCAGTTTTAATAAGTTATTGATAATAAGGAAACTATTTTTTTCATTGACAACAAACGTTTTATGGACACATTCTAAAGAATGGAAGTAACGAATGTTCGTGGGGTGGAGGGGAAAAATTGATTTAAAAACAAATTTCTCGACCGTAACGTTATCAGCACAACTTAAAATTCATCCTCAATACACTGTAATACAATATGAAGAGGATTACTTCAGTGTTGGCAAATGAAGTTTTGACTTAAGTCATGTATTTTGAAAACTGTACATTCCTCCGCCATTCGACACTAACCACAATTTCAGTTATCCTAGTTTGTCTGTATGCAAACAACAATATGTATTTTGCATAGAAACATAATATAGGATAGCGCAAAAGCAGCTGTTATACATAAATGGTCTACTCCATTTTGTCATAGAACAAGTTTGCTAGTGGTTGAATTTGTAAAAATTCTGACTCAAACTGTAGTTATGGTAAAATGGATAAGGAATTCACTTTTACTCTTTAGTCGCACATTTACACCATTATCATAACCTAAATACAGTTTAGTCGGTACATCTTGAGATTTTAAGAGAAATATTTGTATGAAAGCTGTGTTAAACTAATAAAACAGCATTTAACATTTTTAGATTTGCATTCCATTAATCAGATAGGTCTATGCAATGTCCGTGTCCTCGCAGATTCCCCATCACCCTGCAGCAATTCCCTGATGCATAACATAATTGCTACCCAAGTATTTAAGGAGTGGTCCGCTGTTTTCGTTTTGCTAAAAAAAAAAATTTCAGCGAAATCGTTGGTCATGTTGAGTCGACAATCATATCTGTCCTGGTTTTATGGAATGCTTAATAGCCACCTCTAGTTGCTTCAGGTTGTAGTGACGCTTTCACCTGACCTATATCGTTACACGAGAGTAGATTTGCCTTCTTATACTTTCCTCTCAGCTTCATATCTATGTGCAGCAATTTGCATATATGGAGATTAGCGTGCCGGGACACCGTGAATGAATCTGCAAGTACACCCTGCTTTACATATTTTGGGGAAATTAACGTGGTATTGGCAGGTGACATGACAATAGTTTAATTTCAGCAAACAACATCCAAGCTGTTTGTTTCCTTTAGTTGAAATTAGCATCGCGATTAGCAGGAATACGCGAAGCTTGGGAATGTTATTTTGAAGTGACAAAAAACGTTATGTGATGGCAAACCTATTTTTGCAAGAATGTTGCTTACGGTAATGTGGTAAATTCAGCCATGCTGTAGGTTTAAAGAGATGCGTATATTTTGCACAATTTAGGCAAGCAACTTACAGAATCGTACGTTATACAAGCACAATTTTTTAAAACTTAACTTCTGAGCTATAAGATTCATTAGTTCGTTCTTGGCATTACTAATTCCAACGCTTTGATGTCAACCTAAAGTGGGTTATGTTCGCCACTCCTTGCGCGGACAGAATGATTGCAGTTAAACAGAAGGATTTGTCGTTGCCGGGGAAACGGGAAAGTTATATTCTACAAGATGTGATGCAAACTGCAGAGAACGAGATGCAAAGCACACTGCATAATGGCACTGTCATATGGCCTCCTGTGATCGTGCTTTCCATTTGCAATTCTAATAATCTGTAGAGTATACATGTAAATGAGTTTTTCTCTCTTCACGTGATCTGTGACGCGTCACATAAATGTATTGGCATACAAAAATCAGTCAAACGATACGAGTGCCAGTAAATGCAAAAACATATCGGAAGTGTATCTTGCAGCCCCCGTTTCGTTAATCCCAAATTCCTTAGTGTACGTAATGTTAAACAACACGACGTTGTTATTATTCGAGCGGGAAATTTGAGCTTTGAAAACTGAATTGCATATTTATTTTAGTGAATGAAATACACCGAGAATGGTAATCAGATGTAACGTTAACTTCAGCATCAGAATCTGATGATATCATGGCAGAAAAGTAGCAAATAAGTAAAATCAATATAGTTTTTGATGGATAGTATTATAACTAGTTAATAATATTTGTTCCTGTTTGGAACTTCGAAAAATACCCCGTTGCTTTATGACAAACACTTTTTAGTGTTTTTATTTCATACAAACGTTTATTAAAGAGTTGATAGACCTGTATTTAAGAGCACGATAAAAATGTAATGGCACTAGTTTAGAAACACGTGTGAAAAAAAATAATGTGCTTATGAGTAAGATAATGCAAGCCAGAAACTAGGCTTATGATAAGGAAAAAAAATACGAAATAAGTCTACTGTGGGGCGACATTTCAATCAAGAGTTAACTATTTTAAAATGAAAATTTTGCAATGGCAAAAATGTTGCTAACATAAAGTCAACATTTGCATTTGCAAAAATTGCAATCTTTATTTTTGGCCGTCCAATGTTCGTGAATTTGGTTTTTGGTAATTTGCAAATTTCCAGAGAAACTGACTCGTTTTTATGTAAAAGGCTTTTAATACTCCCGTCCATTCCTTGCTAAGTGCTCGTTGCAAAATTCATCTCATTTCTAATAAAGTCGTTAAATTGTTCAGCAATATTACGGCATTAGCACGCACCTAAAGAAAGTGTTTTTCACATCCGTACGGAGAATAAATTCCTGAGTGGAAGTTTGCCAAATTGCCTTCCTGTTCATTGGTCCCTTAAAACATTGGCAAAACGTCAAATTTGTCTATGCAAGCAAATTAAAACAAAATGTTTTCTTTTTAATTTTTATAAAATCAATTTGAAAAGTAAATACAGCATTTGCTATTTTCATTCAACATATATCGATCCGCAATAAGGGGTGTGGCTGTAGCATCCGAATCATACTACACATCAGGGTATGACTATGACAACATAATCAATTTTTATGAGAAATCAAATTAATAACGATATGAACTAACAACGCCTAGGAATTGTATCATGAATGTTTTCTTAATAGGCCGAAGCACTTTGGCCGCCGTAGAAATAATGTACGCCGAATTCCTAACCGACAATATTTAATAATATAGTCGAACATTTTAAAACAATTATCTATTGCAAGGCAAGGCACTTTTCACTAATCTTTCATTAAAAATACCCTGAAAACATATAACCGGTCAAGGTGTCTATAAACTACGTAACGCTAAAGAGGGTTGGGGAGGGTCTTTAATTTTTTGTTAAGTAACATTTTGGCACGTATTTTAAAGTCTTAGTACATGCATAATATGACTTGGGATTTAATTTCAACAACATGCATTTCAAAACCGTTATTTTTACTATTTTATACAACCTTTCATTTAAAATGAATTATTTTTGCTTGAATTTTTCCAACATTTCAATTAAATTGTGTATGTAAATTTAACTTTATTGTAATATTTATGATCTTTGATCTTGACTTTTGAAAATTTGCGTCTACGGCGTTTCCTTAACTGATGTTCCTCACCAATGTAGTTTTAGAAAAACGTATGAAAAATACATTATTTGTGAATCGTCTTCAATGAATAATATTTGTAAGTAAATTTTGTATAAAAACTAGGATTAAACCAATAGAATCCATAGAATTCACGCACGCAAATATTATACACCTATAACATATTCAGAAAGGAATATACATGTATGGCTTCAATTCGAAGTACTGCCAATTTTTAACTGTCGTTAGGTAATGAAATCCTTTTCATTGTGCCGAAAATCTATCGTTGAAATTACACAAGCGAGTTTTTGTTCCACGTCCATAAGGATGTTATGCTATATGAATCTTAAGTTTCGCTAATTTTTTTTATAGGCAAATAACATAACTGTACATTGTGGTAACGCCCAACACGCCAAATCCCCGTTAAGAAGATTAGTTAGATTTCAAGGAAGCGTTGTAATACTGGTTAGACGACGTTTTTGTACATATGGTTGCATTAATTTCCTCATTAGTAGGCTAACCACGCTACGCGACCCTAAATGCAAATGAAATGGGCAAGCCAACTTATGAAATGACTATGTAACCCTATACCTGTTATAAAACGCACACAATGTACTTATCTCTTGTTCGTACGTGTATAATTGATTTTTATTTATTCCTAGGTTGAAACATTTATTAGCTTTTTAGTCTAGCTGCGAAATTAATTTAAGTGCTACGCACTTTTGTCTTGTTAATTTCAACTGTAAACGACTTCCCACAGGTCTACGAAAAATTTATGTAACAGACTCGCAAACTTAATTTTTAATCCAGTTCCAAAACTCCATGTTTGTGATCACAATATATGATTTATACAATTCTTAATTTGATTTTGAGATGATTCTTAATTTAGATGATATTAAACGATTCGTTTGTATGTTGCATTTGTATGTCGTTTTTAGCAACTTTAAACTTGCGCAAAACTTTAGCAACAAGGAGCCTGACATTTGTAAAAAGGAACTTATTATTCGAAACGCTAGCGAAATTATTAGATGCCTTTCAGGTCTGTATGGACATTGAAGACGGCGATTGAATAAGCGGTTCGATATTCTCCGTGCAATTTCAAATATTCCAAAGAAGCAAGTTGATAAGCTCTTGTTGCCATATTAAGTCATGTATACTTAAATACGATTCATGGCTTCAAAATATGTAATGGCAACAAATTTAAGCAATTAAGTGAGCCAAATTGTAGCAATTATCATAGCAGAAAAAACACTTTGAAACTAATCCAATCATATTACTTTTCCTAATAACACATCTGCAGAATGAGTATTATTAAATCCACTGTGATGTATTGGTTTCCAGTTTTATAAACTTCTGAAGGCCTCATGCGTTGCTAATATAAGCTTTAACTCCATCCCTATATTAAGGTACTTGTACACTGTAGAATCCCTGATGCGTAGAGCTGCGCATTTATTGCCTTTTTTGGGGGAATGTTTCAGCAAATGATTCGTAATTGTGATTAGTTGATATTTTCTAAGAAAGGGGGTTGTTTATGGTTTTGAAAACATATAACATATTATGCAATGTTGTCAGTGCTAATAGAATAAATAAAAAGGCGCATATAAATCCTCGTTTGAAGCAACATTTTGAAATAAAAAGGAGTAATTTTATCTTAATTTTTGCCGAACAGCAAAAGGGTTTCAGTCATTTCGTTCACAACAATTACTACATTTCTCATAGGTGACAAATATGTATTGCATTTCCAATACCACATTTTTGGGAACTGACGTTTAATTAAAGAAAGTCTGCAGTACAAACTTGCAGGCCTCCACAACATAAATAAACATAAAAAAACCCAGAAAATCAGATTATCCGTGTGATTTATACACAGATGCACACCTAGGAGAGCAATGTGATACGCCACACAAATGAGGATTACGACAACACTCAACTGGTACCCACGCTACTTGAACACCCAGTTGGATTTTTTTCTTTCTAAATAACGTACAGTATAACTTCCAAAATGCCTTTGTTTTGCTGGTTAGCCAGTGCACATGATTGGATCTTTTAAAATAATTCTCAACTATAATTGTGTTATATTACTTTTCAAAAATCTTTTATTCTTGATGATGGTTGTTTACCTGATTTTAACCCTATAATTGAGTTTTTGGCTTCACTTAGGGGAATTAGATTTACTGAAATAGATGTTCTTGAAAAATTGAAACAATTAAAACCAACAGGGGGGCGGCCCAGATAATATTCCAGCATATGTATACATGAAATGTGCGCAACAAATTGTATACCCTTTATGTAAAATCTTTCACAAATCCTTGTTAATGGTTCCATACCAACTATGTGGAAAAAATCAATAGTAATTCCAGTTTTTAAAAAAGGGGAACCTAGTAATCCCGATAGTTATCGCTCAATCTCGCTAACTTGTATCCCTTGTAAGATTCTTGAAGGTATAATAGTGGATAACATTACGAGATTTCTTCCTATATCACCGTATCAGTTTGGCTTTGTTAAGACCAGAAGTGTTAAAACTCAAATTCTTCATTGTCTTGACTATTACACTGCTGCAGCTGATCAGGGTGCTAGGGATTTTTCAAAAGCATTTGACAGGGTTTCCCATGCTAAATTGATTTACAAGCTGGGGAGGCTTGGTCTTACTAATTCTATACTTTCATGGATTAAGTCATTTCTGACAGGAAGAACTCATTTAGTCAGGGTGGGGAGTGTTCTTTCTGATAGTATGCCAGTTTCTAGTGGTGTACCTCAGGGCAGTGTTTTGAGCCCAGTGTTGTTTGTTTTATAGACGAGCTATTACATCTTCATGGTCCTGCACTTACTTATGCTTATGCTGATGATACAAAATTATTTCAGAGGAGTGATAATGCTGAGCAGACACAAATTCTGCAGGACAGACTTGATCATATTGTAGCCTGGTTATTAAATTGGCAACTCCCTCTATCTTCTGAAAAGTGTGTTCGAATGCATATGGGAGTCAGAAATGTACATCATCCATATCACATTGGTGATTCTGCTCTTAGTGAGGTGCAAGCTCAGAGGGATCTTGGAATTCATTTTGAAAGTAATTTAAAATTTAATAATCATTGCTCCCAGATTGCAGTTAAGGCACACAGGCAGGCACATTTAATTCTTAAATGTTTTCAAACAAAAAGGCCCGAAACCCTGTGGAAGGCTTTCATTACATTTGTACGCCCAATATTGGAATTTTCATGCGAGGTTTGGGCTCCTTATACTAGGAATAATATTAATAAAATTGAAGCGGTACAGCGACGCTTCACAAAACGAATTTTGGGTTTACAGAATCTTTCATATTCGGAAAGATTGGCGAGATTGGGAGTAGATAGTCTAGAGGTCAGAAGAATTAAGGCTGACCTTATAGCATGCTTCAAATATCTTAATAGGTTAACATTTGAAGGTTCTCCATCTCTTTTTAAATTGGCTAGCAATACTATTGCATCTAGAAGCCATTCAAAACAGCTCACTTGGTCCACATCAACGAGAGACTGTAGGCATTTCTTTTTTCAATCTAGAGCTGGTCGCTACTGGAATAAATTACCTGCATCTGTTGGGACTGCTGGCACCCTTAACTAAATCGCGCGTTGTAAATTTTGAGTCCTTGATGTAGTTTTTTTTATGTGGATCTTGCATTCTGCATTTTATTGTATATTTGAAAATATTTAAAATTGTAGTGGTGAGCTTTGGACTGGGCAAATGGTGAGTCTTTGATGTAAATCATGCATTTTGTAACAACTGTAAAACCAATTATGCAATATTGTTGCTGTGCATTTTGGATTTGCATATTATGTAATTGCTTTAAGGAGGTGATTAAGAGTTTTGTAACCATCACTTATCCCTTTCCCTGTTTGGGAATAAACTTTTATTATTATAAGTTGAATTTCCCTAACATTTTCAAGAAAAATCACTTCTCCAATTTTGCACTATTTCCAATTTCCTGCCAATTTCAGCTCTTCCAAGGTGAACCACCCTACCTTTCTTGGCTCTAAGTCAATTTACGCCTTGTCCCTATGCCTGACACTAAGGTATGACATCTTCCTACAAACATTAAAATATGCTAACAAATAAACCTCGCCAGATTTTTACGGCACTCCTGCAGATTCTTTTAACTACATTCTTTATCAAACGAACTGCATCTGCAAACAAAGTAAATTAAGGACCTTGACATTCCATCAAGGTCATTCAAAACTTATCTGGTAACATATTTATTTATGTTCGAGCAAACGTTCTAATGTGAACGTAGTGGAGGAAGACGATATTAGACGAAAACCGGTTAAATTGACTATTTTCCACGACTTTATATCGAAATTCTCGTACAGCTTCGTAAATTGAATTGAATGTTGAAAGTCAAGGGATTTTATTTTACTAAAGCTATGGGAACCAACGTCGGTGGCTTCACTGCCATGCTACGAAGATGTGCAACAGTGCCGCAAATTCGCCGTACGATATTTGGAAAGAACACATTGACTAGAATTGCATTTCCAACCCTTTCCAAATTATTCCCATGGAACCAGACATTTGGTTCATCTTGTATAATACTAGGCTATTTACCTTACATATAAACTTTGGGTGCATTTGAAAATTGGATATTTACTCGCTGAATAAAATGCATTTATTTTTGAATACCTAAATTTAAGTAGGCCACTTTCTTTACTCACGAGTGTGCATGCCATATACTCGAGAAATCCACTCCACATTGTTACTGCCAAGCTTTCATCAGTAACAATTTCGAACAGTAATGTCTGAAGTAGGTGGATTCTATAACAACTCTGCACAACGTAATTTGACAGCAGCAACAAACCCAATTACAATTTACTCAAGAGTATCATCCCACTAACAGAAAAATAACCATTTGTATTGAACAAAGAAGAGCTTGAAATTTTACTTGAAGACAACGAGATAACCCATTGAATGTCACTGATGTCAGCAAGCAAAGTCACCGAAGTTTGGTAAATACGCAAATTAAGCTTTGATCGTTATGTTTTAGTCGCTTTCTTAGCCACGAATCAATGCACTATATTCCACAAAAGGACGTCATTTGATAAACAAGATCGGTCCACAGGTCAATGTACAGGGTTTTCAAAACAAAAACGGTGATTTAGAATATTAAAAATATCTATAGAAAAATTGAAAAATGAATTATTTGCGATCAGTTATTCTAAAATATTCGTCTACGAAATCACAAATGGTTTTTGTCAACATTTCAGTAGCATTTGTTTATAGCATTTGTTTTTTAAAAATAAACTGATGGATTGATTCTTGCCAAAATTTCAATAAAAATGTTTGTAATGACTACTAATTTCCGAAAACAAAATTACCTGAGTTTCCCAGGGTCACATTCTTATTTTTTCAGGTTCATAAAGATATATGAATGACTATTTTTAACTAGCTATATAACATGTGTATCATTGCAAACATTAGCCGCATTAAGCCAATTCAAAATCAAATTACGCTGTATATATGATTCTCAGATCAAGCAAATTAATGTTGTAGATCTGATTCTTAGATGCAATTTAATGCTGCCATGGGCGTAGGAAGGGGGGGAGTTGCCAGGCACTCCCCAGGAGGTTGACTGGCACCCCCTAGAAAATTTCTGTTCAGAACAGACCATATGGGCATTTTTAGTGTGATGAAGGTTTTTGGACAGTTTGTCAATTGTCTCCGAAAATCTGCAGGAAGATGACTGTGTGAACTAATTTGTTCACACAGCCACAGGCATCTTTTTGTGATTTGTCCAGATTTCTCTGGGTCCAGATGGCTGCTGAAACGAATCAGTTCCCATGGTCATATTTTGCCCATTTTTACTGATTTTGCCAAGCCCAGAAAGGAGTAATTAGAAGCTAGTGTGATTTCTTATGAATTTTACCCACATACTGGTACACCCCAAATTTGGACCCTAACCCATCAAATGACCACATTTTAATTGACCAGACCATTAAATTATGAATATTGCATTTGAGTGATCATTTCCAGGGGAGAGGAGGGGTCAAGGGGTCATGAATTCCTTTGACCAATGATTTCATACTAGAAAGAATGAGAATTTGTTGCAACAAATGGCATATTTTACCATTAATTATCATGTAGTTTGCAGAAAAATTCGTCTACTGCATATGACAATCTACTAAGAGCAGTCAGCTTATATATATATGAGTATTACAACTTTAGTCTACGAATCACGGAATCATGTTTTTCCCAATCACAGTCAAAGGCTTCCTTGAAGAATAAAATTATCAAAACCACATGTGCCCTAATTTTTATCGTCACTACTCTTTATCTTTACTTTTTATTAGTAAAATACATTTAACTTTACATTTACTAAAAAAATTTAAAAAATGTCTAGAAAGCTTTGTTAGACATGAAATGTTCAGTTTAAAAGTGTCTAAGATTCAGCAGCAAAAATATTTTCATTTGAAGCCAAAATTATTTGCAATGATCGCCCAGTCGCCAACAAGTACTATTCTTTCGTTACATTAATTAATTTGCAAATTATTTAGGATTATATACCAAAATTCGGGATTTGTAATAGTTGTTTTTAAAATGTTTTTGGCCCATTTCGTTTTTTTAATCAAATGACATAGCAAACGACAAAATGGTCCTAAACGGAAAAAAATTTAAACAAATTTCTTTGTTAAATTCCCAAACTTAAAATCAACTGTTTCAAAATGTTGACCTATGGTGTTACATTATTTTAAACAATGGTATCTTGCAATGTTAATGTTAAGTAAGGGTAATCTCTGACTTTCAAATTGGCTTTTTTAAAATTTCTCATAAAGCGTTTTATTATTTAAAAAATGGTACACAACCGTATGCTTAAATCCTAGAATTTGATAAACGTTTTCCAAATTGTCATCTACAGCGTTCCATTACTTTAAATAACGGTACTTTAATTTATAGCAACTCTATTATAAAACTTTTGGTAAAATCCCCAGATTTATAATTAATGTTTTCAAAATTTTCGCCTGCGGCATTCATGTATTAAAATATGACTGAGCTGAACTTTTTCTGAGTGAACTGAACTATCGAGCAATGAGTCATACTCAATCTGAAGAACCTGCTGAACACCAAAGTGTTTATATTAGTGAGTGACAGCGACTTATCGACCATTTTGAGGCACCAAAAACTTTAGCAGCACAAACTATGGGTATAGCAGTACCAGAAATGACTTTATTGCTTGCTCCTGCAGCTGCCAATTCAGGAATGAATCCGGTTTCATCTACTCTGGGTGCAACTGCACCCCCACTTGCAATTTCATCGATCCCAGATGCCACATTGCCACAACACATTGTTCAACAGACTTTGCCACCTCCTACTACAAGAGCTGCTGCACCCTTTACGAATTTGATAACTGCATCAAGCCTTGGACCTGCTACCGGATTAACCTAAACAAGAAATATGTTCAACCAACCAAGCCGACTGATTGGACCCACAGCAGTTCAGCCCACGGTATTGCCCTTAAGTCTACCTACTGCTACAAATGTGAATCTAGGAAGTGCAACAGAGATTTATTGCAAGGCAAACTATTGGCAAAGAATTACCAAATTTTAGTGGTAATGCAGAGGATTGGCCCAACTTCATCAGCCAATACCGCTCGTCGACAGAACTGTGCGGATTTTCACTAGAAGAAAATGCGATGCGTTTACAGAAGTGTTTACAAGGGGAAGCTAAAGACTG
>JAQIXS010005079.1:0-13485 GCA_034700785.1 Rossiulus vilnensis
GTCAATATAGTTGACTAGAGAGCCTACATGCGTGATCTTGTTATAAGAAATCGCACTCACAGCGCCATCTTTCGGCGACGAACGCAATTCCGATTTTAGAAAAACCAACATGGCGCTGCTTCTCAGGTTCGTTTCAATTCAGTCCTCTGTTTTAGTTTAATACGTGGTTGCCATTCGATATTATTTTCCCGTTTTTGGCTGTAAGGTGTAGTTTTCGTTCAGGAGTCGAGGGGTCTCTTTAATTCCATTTGTTATCGGCATACGTGCGATGCAATGGCCCGTAATATGCAGTGATAGCCCTGTCAAAGTGTTTACCTTGATTGACCTTCAGAACAGCTAAATGCCCGTGTTTGTTCTACTGATTAATCTTGTTTTAATTATTTTCCTCATTCAGACAAGGTGCTCGTCTCTGCCGTCTCGGCACCGTCGATAGGGTGGGCGGCGATTTCAAGGTGCTGACAAGTTGGTAAGAAGTTAAACTAAGGAAGTAGCTAGCAGACTTTTAATTGATCGTTTCATGAAGACCATGCGCATTAGTTTTGTTTTTACTGACAGTTGGGCTTGTTAAAGTTAGTCAGCGATTGTGTCCAGATTTGGTAGATCAAATCGAGCCTAAAATGAATGAACAGGGTTGATACAGGGGAAATGAAAATCGATCAGACCGCTGAGCTCGGCTGCCCCAAGGCGAAACACAGTATCTGATGTTTTTTTTTTAAACTTGAGTTAATAGCATATTTGAATTTGGTATGGCTATTCACATCTTTTAACAATTTGAAAATGCCGTCATTCGCTCTCTAAACCCGAAATCAAAACCTCAGTAAAAAAAAAAGCCGTCATACGATGGTTATGAATGAAGAACAAATCGCTTTACCTCATTTTCTAAAAATTTAACCAAATGCGAATGCTGTTTCTTTTTGGGGCAGCTGAGTTATATGCATGTAAATCTCTCCACCTACTCGGTTTTTCACTCGTGCGGTTTATGCGTTCAGTTTCGTGTTGCGAGCGATCATTGCGAGAACGCTTACTGTCATTCACTTTGATTTTATGATTAATTAGGAATTGGCATTACCGAGTTATTGGGTTTCGTCTTTTGCAGGGCGAGACCTTTAGCAGCTGTTGCCAGTAAAGATGGCGAATCGTTTTGGGATAAAAACAGCCGATTGCATCGACCGATATCACCTCATATGACCATTTACAAGTGAGTCGCATTTCTTCTGAAAAATTTCCGTGATATGGTTTTGGGACGTTTCAGCGTAGTTCTGGATTCGATCCTAGTAACCGGCATAATGGGAAATTTGCCAAATATTGTTACCAATCATTAAGTTTTTATTGTTTTTTTATTTTCTTTCTCCGTGATCGTAGATGGGAGATGACGGCAAACATGTCTCTCGCACATCGGACCACCGGCCTCGTTATGACTTCTGGTAATTATTTGAGTGCTTCCTAGATTTGTTAGGTTTTCTCAATATGAGAGTTCGTAGTGTTCACGAAGCACGGTTAATCTCGACAATCTTCCATTTTATTCGCAGGATTGTACGGATTCGCATTTGCCACGCTGATGCTGCCAACCGGCAGCGTCGCTCAATATCTGAACGCGTTGCAACACGCGCCAGTTTCTCCCACGCTGATCTTTGCCACGAAATTCGTGCTTGCATTCCCGTTGATGTTCCACCTTTGTTCCGGCATTCGTCACCTGGTGAGTGAAATTAGTGTGCCCAAAGTGAGGGCAAAAAAACTTTAGTTTTTAAAATGATTATGACTATGATGACTCACTTTCTCGATAGTCGAAGCGTACTAATTAGAACAAAATATACACTGAAATTATAATAATTCGTTAAAAGCGAAAGATGGATTTATTTTAAAACGTGGTTGAATGCGTGCATTTTTTTCCCCACTACGCGTACTCGTGTAATTTTCCATCTGCCGGCTTTCGAGACCCGAATGTACGCGGCTGCTTGCCCAACGTCCACTCATCCTTCACGATTCTTTCAGATTTGGGATACGGGAAAAGGATTCTCCATCAAGACCTTGTACGCCTCTGGCTACACGGCCATCGGCGCTGCAATTGCGCTCACCGCGCTCGTTGCGTCCATGTAGTCAATGAATGAGTTATGTAGATGAGCTTGTATGTAATTAACACGTTAGAATAATAAATTTGCAATATTCGAGTTTTGTTGTATTGTTTTTGGACGGAGTGCGACCGCCAATTCCTAGAAGCGTAATGAACTGATGGACGAACGGATACGAATAGTTTCATGACACTCGCAAGTTTTTTTTCATAAATTTTTTAATAAATATTTCAAATTGCTAGAAAAATTCTCGATGCCGAGGGCAAAGACAGTCGGAGTATGCATTTCCGCTTTAACCGACTAGTTGTTTCATGGGTGAACTATTTAGAAATCCACATCGACGGACGAAATACTGCGAACTACGCACATTAGAAAAATTCCCGTTTTTACTAACCTACGTCTGGTATTCTTAGATCGACCTGAAAACATTAAAATAGATTGGATGACTATCAGAAATCGAAGAACTTTTCGCTGCTATCTGATCTGGGATTTGCACAGTGCAGGCCGAAATAGTCAAGATTTTTCAGTAAGGATGCCGCAACGAGGCGAGAGCATCACTCGGAACAATCTGGTTTTTTGCAATTAAATTCCCTGACCGCAAGAGTTTTTTTTTGCTATTTTTGAGATTGGCGCTGCAAGGATTATTGCTGTGAGGATTATTACTTTGGTTTTGGAATTGTTTAAATTACGCGTAATTACTGAACCTGGTTGAATTTGAGATAATTACGGTTGCGTTTAGCAACGCCTAGTAAAAAGTCTCGGGGTCGTGTCCGTGCGTCATATTTCCCATTTTTTTCGTTATCGCAGTTTTCGTCCGAATGCATAATTAATGTTTTTATTTGTTTTTTCACGTGTCCAAACGCAATTAAGCGCAACGGTTGAATTTTTGATTATTTCTAAAATGCTCCCGTCATATTCACTCGCATGTATTATCTCTCTTTGCGCCCATCCATCATCGCAGTTAGTTTGATGTGGCAAAAAGGACAATTCGACATCGGTGGTAATCATGAATGACAACAGATGCTGGCGATAAGTGACCGATATCGATTAATAACGTTTCGATGAAAATAATTCATCTTTCGTTAAATCGCGTGGAATTCGTCGTATTCGTAATTACCTGTTGTTGTTGTTTTATGTAGGAGTTTTGTTCGGAGGAATAAAATCCTTTTGGGAGGTTTTTATGGGTCGTCGAAATCCTTGAAGCGTCGTGAAATTAGCGTCAATGTGATTTCTTTTTATGGCTTTGATTTAATTCGTCGATATCAACTGGTGTATTTTTTGCAAAACTGTTGAATGCTCCGATGAACTCGTAAATGTGTATTTTACGATATAAATGCCGCTCTTTTTTACCGTTTAATATTTTATTGGAAATGAAATGAAAAAATGAATTAAAAAGTATACGCTAGACGTTTAGGCATTTTCTAGGTAGTTTTCGTAGTCGTCGTCGATTCCTGACTTAACACATGAGACTCGTTCCCTGAAATGAGAAATAAGGCGTGTTTTGGGCGTTTTGCTTTTTTTTTTGGTGGAGGACAATTAAAAATGTAAGTTAAGAGGTCATTTTTGGGTACATTTCACTAATTCGATTTAATGCGCTCCAATTTCTGCATGTTTTATATTTTATTCATTCCATTTCATTTCAGTTACACTCCGTCACGTTTGGTAATAATATTGACCGGATGACCGTTAATCACGAGACACGGAAACTCGAGTTTGACAGGAAAATAATAGACATTAGACGTCGATAACATGAGGGCTCTGAAGACAGACGAAGGAGGAGGGGAATAAATAAAAAAGAGGACGTAACGCACATGGGGTGGAAATTGTAAGTTAGCCCACGATATAATTTTATTCAGTTTTGCGGTTGAGCGACAGGTGGAATGATGATGATGACCACTTGGTTTTTTCTTTTTAAAATGCTATTGATGCTTTGAAGCCGATTTTTTTGTGTGTGTATGTGATAAAATGCGAACGCGCGGTAAAAAGACCAAATTGTTCGTCATTGTTCCAGGACCTTTGGAAAAACATGGCGTTGGTGGTAAGTTACGGTCCTATCGTGTGAACGGTCTCTCTGTACCGTTTCATCGAGGAACCCACTTTATGCAGCTTTCTTACGGACCTCTACGTCTGTTTCTGTTTTATATTATAAAATATATCCGTGAATATATTTGAATAAACATAGATTTATTTATAATGAAGATAGATATTTATTAAATAAACTCGTTCGAAGTTCGAAAAGAACTCGGGCGTGTCACGAGTATTGTCCAATGACAACAGTACAGTTGCATCGATATTTTAACAGCACTTTTTAACAATAGGAAACATCGTAAAAATCAAGTCCAATTACGATACAATTTTGTACTATGTATCTTCCGATTAAATATATTTTCAATTCTTTTTTTTCAATTTATTAAGCACATCCATTGTCGAGAGGTTTTCGTTTTTGATGTTTATTAAAATATTTGATTTAGCCTGTACGGCTCTTTTATAGTCATTATTAAAATAGTTATTCATCGTGATTACATAAGCCTTCAATTGTTTAATTTTTAATATTCGGAATTGTTTATAAAGATCATCAGTTTTAAGATTGCTATTTCCTTTAAACATAATTTTAACTATCTTATTTTGACGATTTTGCAGCCTGCTAATAATTCATTTCTATCAACGAAGATTTTTCTGAATGAAATGTTTTTTATTATTAATTCGACGCATTTTGTGCGTAAGGTCGAAAGCAGTGGTTGAATTTTAATGGAAAAGCGACCAATCATCGATTATGGACTTTGGATTTACGTTCAAGTTTCTTTAAGGCTGAGCCAAAAGCCTGCGTAGCGAAAGAACTACTCGTACATATGCTAGATTCATTTTTCCTAAATGCCCGCCAGGGTTTACAGCGTTCATTTATAATTTGAAAATGTCCCGTTTATTTATTTAAAAAAAATTAAGAAGTTTGAAAAAAACCCCGATACACACCCCTGAAAGTTTGGCTTCCTAGCATGGCAGCTTTACATCGTGGGTTGCATAACTTTTTTTTTATAATTTTTTTACACATTTTTCGTACAATTTGTGAAACTATGCATTTTTTAAAAACAAATTTAGAAACCTTCAATTTTTCTTAAAAATTGTGCAACCTTAATTTTTCTTTTTAAATTTTTAAACCTTTTGAAACCTTAAATGTTTTCAAAATTTTTGAAATAATTTTTTTTAAATCGACGGTTTTTTTTTCATAGTTCTTACGAATTCTTATAAATGAACGTGGATTTTTGAAATTTTAGACATAATGCTGAAACTGGTGAATGACCAGTTCTACATTGGTGAAAATAAAGTTAGCTATTATAATTATAGACACGTACGGTATAGGATTTTTTAAAATTGTTTTATAAAACTTTTTAATAATGGCGTTTCCTCCGTTATTTTTATTTGTAAAAAAAAAACCAACACAACCACGATAACTCGTGAAATTCATTTTCAGTTGTGATACCACAACTTTTACTTCGTTCATCGAAAACCGCCATGCGTTTGTGGTGGGGCATTTGCTTATTATCATTATTACAAGTATTATTATTATTATTATTATTATTATTTGAACAAAAAAGCCGACGTTGATGGTTCACCCGTGGCGAAGGAGGGCGACGTCGGAACCTTGCGAGGGATTTTCGAGGAATTCATCGGGCGAACCACGATTCCTGGCCTCAGCCAATTGAGTGGATCCAAAGGAACGTTCGCCAAAAGCTGCTGGATTTTTCTGTTTTTCGTTGGGATTTGTATGGCCATCTACCAATCGAGGAGTCTCATCGACGAGTACAGAAGGTGTGTGCGAATTTATTGCAATTTTACATTTTGATGCCTTTTGAAAAAACAAAAACATAAAAGAGCATTTGGAAATCCACGCCGTTTTTGCTACGGCTGAAAGCCCCTTTATGTCTTCTCACTACTCTATTCCTTTTAAAACGGAACAAAAATTATGATAAGGCAAATCAAGAACTACTCATTCAATGTCAAAGTTTGATAAAAAAAATAAAAAAAGATATCACCCTCCCCTCCCCCTTAAATGAAAAGTCAGTGCGCACCTTTGAAAGTCAGGGAAAAGAAAAAAGGTCGTGGATAAGTCAGGGAAAATCCCGTTATGCTCGAAATTCAGAGAAATCCCTCGTGAATTCTAGGAATTTGGTTTTCAAATATGAACATTTTCACTTTACTTTACTGATAAAAATACAATTGCAAACAAAAGATGAAAAACAAACGTTTTATTGTTTGTTGTTAATAAATGTTCGTTTTAATGGTTCCGTTTCAGAACAGAATGTTTTCAAAAAGTCAGAGAAATATATTTTGTAAATTTAAGCACGAAACCGACAATCCTTTATTTCTGTATTCCCAGGAGTTTCATCATTTATTTGTGAATATTTCATGAATCCTAATGAAAACGCACTGAATTTGAGTAGCAATTCGAATGATTTGTGCTCACAGCACTAAAAAGGCATGCATTTCCACTTAGGTTTAGTACAAAAATGATTACCTCGATTATCAGTACATATAAAACAAATGTTAAATACAGATTGTAACCCAAAATCCACAATCATGAACTAGTTTTAGGTGAATTTTGCCTACGGCGTTTTCTATAAATAACAATGTCGAATGAATGAATTATTATAGAATATAGACAGAAATCCACGATTAATTAATTAAATTTAAGAAAAATGTTCGTCCATGTTCTTAAAATGATGTGCGGTATAAAAACGCAGTCTAAAATGAAATGATTGAACATAATTAATGAGCAATTTGATCGATTTACACCCCCCCCCTACACCATGGCATATCACTCGCTGCTACATGTAGTGGGGTACTGAGTTGAATTGAATTGAATTGAAGAGCATGCTCTTTTAGTCAGGTTTTAAATTAATCGCTGGAGATGCGCAGAAAAATGTCAACGCTTTAATTGTTCATAAATATTTGTTGTTGTTGTTGTTTTCGAAGGTACGCCGTTCTGGAGCGTTCGAGCCGCGAGATGCAGTGGCGAATTCCGTTTCCGGCGGCCACCATATGCGCCAATTATCCAGTGCGATGGACAGATTATAAGGAAGAGCCGGGAAAGACTTTGGTGAAAAACGTCAGAGAGGCCGTGGAAAAGGAGAAATTGCAGAATGGGAGTGGTCAAAAGGTAAAGGGCCTACAGACAGGCAAAAACCCCCCAGATTCCAATACACAACACAACACAAAAAAAAGGTTTTCAAATTTAAAATAAATCCCTTCTCCTTTTCGAAATTACCATCTACTCGTTTATTTGAGTGTTTTTTTTTGGAGTCTGTTTGGGTTAATTGTTCCGAATTTAAAAATACACGTTTCACTTAAAAACTGCTCGGTTTTTATAATAATAATAATAAGTTTATTTCATAAAAAGAAAGAGGACAGTGTGAGGGTTGGGAACAACTTTCGTAAATACAGCCTAGAAAAATTTATACGTTTTCTGCAAAGTCAACACTGACACACACAAAAAAGTAAGACAGGAATTATGCAAAATCATTGAGTTTTATGGCACCGAGATTTTGGACAAACTCGTGGATGGGTACTGGCCTTGACCCATGACGACTCCTGAGGGCAGAGAATTCCATAGGGTCTACTCTCTCTCTCCCCACTCTCAGCCAAGAATAAAACAATCGTCCACCATTGTCTTTTCGTCAAAGACCAATGACGTCTTAATGCCCAAACATCTTTAGTTCCGGGTATTATGCGGAGGATTGTCGCATGAGAGATACAACCGTGTTTAAAACATTTTAAAACTAGGCTTTAAAATCAGCACAGAGTCTTCTAATCTCTAGACTTTCAGAACCCAATCTTTCCTAGCATGCCATCCAGTTTTTCTTAGTAAATCGACGTTGCGTAGAATCTTTATATTCATTTATGTCAAGTTTGGAGTATGGAGACCAAACCTCGATGAAATATTCTAAAATAGGGTCTCACAAAGGACACAAAACGCCCTCCACGATTTAACGCCTATATAATTGGAGTTAATTTCAGATAAACAGAGACGAATACGCTTTAGAAGAGAAAGTCCTCTACGAGAATCTTCTGAAGTTGAACGAATCCCAGAGGCAGGGACTCAGCGTCCCAACGCACGGATTTCTAATCTCTTGCACTTGGGGAGAAATCGAGTGCCAAAGGTCAAAGGAACAACTACTCTTCCCCCCCCCCCTCCCACCCCCTCTTTTTTCTTTTCGATTAATTCACTCGATGAAGGCGTTATCGTCCATTTGTCCCAACTTTAAAATATGAAAAATATGAAAAAATTAATAAATAAAATGAAACTCTAGGGACATGACTTCTTTCAACACCCTCTATTACGGCAATTGCTTCACGTTCAACCCTGGGTTCGACCAGAACAACCTGTTGATGGCCAGCAAATCCGAAAGTGAGTTGAATAACAATATGGAAAAAAAAAAACAAATATGTGGAGTCTATGGTCCAAATATATGCATGCGCACATATATCCACGAATAAATTTGTAGTTTATTGGTAAAACAACATGAATACATTCGGGAATATATTTTATTAAAACGCTCAATTAAAATATTTTTCATTGTGAATTTAATGAAAACGAGGTATAAACTGCATTGTCTAATATTTCTCACTTGTTTAATTCTGATATACGTTACATATAGATGTATTTCACCATTTTTTTTTTTCAAGCCTTGAATATCATCTTGAGGTCTGACTTCGAGGACGCTTATCCTGACCTGGAGAGAGACGGGGGTCTGACTTTGCTCGTCCATCCTCCCGGATCCGCTCCCGTCCTGGACGACCGCCGCGTCTACAATCTCTACCCCGGCAGGTGGCTGAAATTGGGAGTCACCATGGTAACCGTCAATCTATCTCCTTAATTAAAATCCACGAAAAATAATCGATTAAATGCTAGGAGGACCCCCGAGTGTCATTCGATTAAGGAAGTCAGTCTCGTTGGGGGTTTTTAGGGCTGCCAAAGTGTAGGCATTTTATTTTGGAGTTCTTCTTCCTAATTGTTCCCTAATTTTTTGCCCTAATTTCAGACTGAGTTCAATCGTCTGAAAGCCCCTTACACGTCCGAGTGCGTGGACTCCGAAGCGAGAGACTCTGGCTTCCGGTCGCTCTACAACACCCCTAGCAGGCCCTACATTTACACCGTGGAGGTCAGTGAGAGGCCAACCAAATCCAATCCCCAATCCTTTAATCCCATTCGTTCATTTATATTTTTATCATTTCCGTTACTCCACAAAATTCTCGAATCAATTTATTGATTCCAGTCTTCGTGTGACTGGAATATTTTGAACTACTATTAATGTGTGTGTAGACTCTGCCGATACGACGTAATAGAGAGACCACTCTCTATAGTAGGCTAACAATTGAAATTCGAAAACTTTTCTCCCAAATGTTTTCAAAACACTAAAATTGAAATGAAAATAAAATGTTATTTTGTAGGACGATTGAAATGTTATCATGTTATATCTCATACCTCTGTACTGAGTTCAAGCAAGTAGGCTCAACGTGTGGTGACGTGTGGTATATTTAATTTGTAAAGCTGTAATTTATACGTTTCCATTGTTAATTAAATGCATTTCCTTAGATATGTATATACATAGAATAAAAATGCACCTCGAGAAACCTTAAATAATAAAGGGAAACATTGCGAAAAAACAAAATGTTGGCCGAGTTTACATTTTACTAAGAGTATTATTTGGTTTAGGATACTCCGCATAACGTTTTTCTTTGGAAAACTGGACTCATCAATTAATCAATTTTAGGTCTTACTTCCTTACAAATTATAGAATATCTGTGCCAACAATCGTGTAATTTATGCTACATCTTCGTGCAATTTTTATTATTTTCATTTTATGCCAATACCGTAAGCGAATTTTTTTTTGAGAAAACTGGATCTCCAAATATGGACTTTAGTTTAAATTTTATGCATGTTGTTCTTGCTGTTGTTGTTGTCGTAGTCTTTGTTGTTATTTTGGAAATATCCTTAAGGGAACGTGTAATGCATTTCAAGTAGGAACTTCAATTAGGAACAACAACACATAATCAAAAGGGTGCTTTTAAAATGCTTTCTCGGTTAACTCGGTCGCCTGTTGCGTTCCACAATTTCCAAATAAAAACAGACTTGAGTCTGAATTGTTGTTTTTCTTCTCTTGTTTTTATTTTTATTGTTAGGCTTGCACCGATTCCTGCCTGCAGAACATGTCCATCCGTCTTTGCGATTGCGTGGTTCCCTATCTACCCGTACCGGATAAATTCCCGTTTGGGGTGTGCGCAAGATCGGGTGAGCTCCTGTAAGATCCATCCAACCTTTCCAAAAAAAATTAACTTATCAGAAATAATTTTTTCTTCTCAAAAAATGATCGTCTTCCAAGTGCCCTTATTTTTTATGAAAGTTGGGTTTTTTTTTTTTTCATTCCCCAATAAGTAAAAAAAAATCTTAATTTCCAGGAATGTGCGATTCCGTGAAGGAAGACGAATTGGACACTTTATGCACTTGCAGAAAATCCTGCATGTAAGCAAACGTTTAAATATAAACATTTATAAATTATCCAGAAAACATTGAAAGTGCAATTCAATTGTCCAATCGTCCAGGGATCGCTCTTACGCCATTCGAGTGGACGTCGATGACCGTTGGCTCACGCAAAGGGTTTGGGTGGTGAGTCGAGAAAAACATTGTTTTTTTTTTGTTGTTGTTGTCACATTATAGGTCATTCTCGTGTCGAAATCATTTCTGAAGGCAATGTTTGATTCGTGAATCGATTAGAACAGCTCGTTTTTCCTAAATGTATTAATTCAATTTACATTTCTGGTATTTAAAAAAAGACGTGATTAAAGTGTTTAAAAATCCATATCTATAATTACTCTAACCTATGAGTTTGTAATTTGCCCTCTGATCGCATCTAACGAAAGTAACTTTGAAGGAAATGCATTAGAAATAATATTTTGAAAAATTCCCAACGGGCTACCGAACCCCTTCCCCTCAGAAAACTTTCTGAAGTTCATGTTTTCAAAGGATTTATTTTTATTCGTTTTATATAAAACGAAACTTCCAGCAATGGGTTAAAGATTCTCTCTCCAAGGACACCAAGGAGTCTCTAAACATGTAAGTCACCCAGTGAATTAATAATCAATCGGATCGAGAGATGGGAGGTTCTAGGCACGGATATTTTATTTCTACAAATTATCTCTAAGCATTCAATTTGTCTATGTATAATTAAATTTAAAATTGAAATTAAAATTTAACTTAGCTATGATGATGTTCGTATATGGTATTCACCGTCTATTTATAAAAAAAATTAAGAAATTAAAAAAACGTTGTGCAACCCGCAATGCCATGTTGTCATGCAGGGAAGCAGCTTCGTGCTACTAATTTACAAATTATCTTCTCGAGGCATTCAATTTTTCTAAGTTCAATTATAATTAAAATTTAGTTAAGCGATGATAATCATGATGATGGTAGATGGAATTCACCGTCTATTTATAAAAAAAAAAAGAATTAAGAAAGTTAAGAAAAAACCGTTTTGCAACCCGCAGTGCAAGGTTGTCGTGCAGGGAAGCTCAGTGCTGTAAATTTAGGGTACTGAATTTAATTGTGATTTTTGAATGTTTTTTATTTTCTTTGTTTGCATTAAAATGCGATTTCAAGGAGTACGGTGACCGGTTTCGAGCTCTACGTCGCGACCACGTTGTTCGAGACGATCAAAGAAGAGCCCAAAATATCCGTTGAGTGATTTTCCTTCCTTTTTTAAATCCTTTTTTATTATCAAAGCTAAACGTAATTCTGTTTTATTTTTTGAAAATAAAACGGGACATTTTTAAATGATAAAGTATATTAGTCATAAGTAACGATATTTTTTATTTATTTTTACTGACATGACTTTGCATAAGCGTTAATGATGAATGTCAATCCACTTATGTCCTTTGTTTTTTTCCAAATGATGGAATAAATCAAATTATTATTATTATTTGAAACAGGTTTGCAGGGGAAATTTTGTTTTAAATTTTATTTTTATTTTTTTGATTTATAGTGGGCTGATTTCTTGGGTTCCATCGGCGGCAACCTCGGCCTTTGGGTGGGCATTTCCATAATTTCGATGGTGGAACTGTTGGAATTGCTGACGTCCATTTTAGCTCTGGCCGCAAGAAGCCTTTCGAAAAATCTGGGCTCAACTGATTGATAATGGGGTACGTGTTGTACAGTGCACGTCGATTTCAACATTTGACGTATCGATTTTTTCTAACAATACAAATTCAACAGGTGCTTTTCTTCGTGGGTTCGCTATCAGTGTTCCCCAAAACGTTCGTTCTTTGCATACAAAACTCCTGTTTTATTTTATTTTTGCTGCTGCTGACGTCCGAGAAAATTTTACGCTGAATATAAAACAGGTGTTGCTGGTTGAACGACGAATAACGTTTAATTTAATTTAATTTAATAATAACTTTAGTCAGCTAAAGGGAAAAAAAAGGTCAAAAAATAACCTTCAATTGCGATACAATCATAAATTCACACCAATGCAACCTTTATATTCCTTTCCCTCCACAGTGGAATAAATTTATTATTATTATTAATTGTACAAAAAATGTATCGTGCTTCGAACAAATTATGCAAAAACATAATCATTGCAACTGTTTTTAATCTCATAACATTTTATTTCTTTCGCAATCTCTTTTATAATGACACGCAGATGTTCCAAAAACAAATGCAAATAGTTTTACTGTCGTTTTAAGAGGCTTTTCTCTCGAGAAATTGATGAGGATGATTTTGGTGAAATTAGAAGTATTTTAAAGATCAATAGTTGCATATGTGGCAAACGAAACGAAAGGGTTGAATTGAAATACGAAAAAATAAAATGCAACGAAAGAATTTTCAATCCGTTTAGTCCGCTTTTTTAAAAATATTTTTATTTTTAAAAAAAGAGAAATGCTGTTCCGTGTTTCTTTTTCGACGAGAAAAGCGACTGCGCGAAAAACGTGATTAATAGACGTCGTTTCCATATCGCTCAAGTTTTCACAGTCGATTCTTTTATCGCCAAGTTTTTCAATTGAAATTTAAAAAAAAAAAACCCGGTCGCCGCGCACGTGTCCCTATTCAAGATGGCGTCGACGTGGCACGCGTTCTACCGTGGAATTAGCGCCTCGCGCCCCGATTGGGGATTATAAAATCCGTTCGGCTTTTCGTGAATTTCCTCATTTTTTTTTGACGGCGCCTTTTCATCGTACATTTTTCGGTCGTGGTCATGATTTGCGTTTCGTCTTCTTTTCCTCGCTGCGGATTTCGCTTTTTATTCGCTGGTTTCGCCTGCGTCTGCCTCGTCGTTTACGCCCTCTCTTTGCACCTTTCCACGTTCGATATCTACGCCAAATCCACGGCGGCGGCCATCTTGGAAGCGGAAGCGGAAATGGACGCCGC
>JAQIXS010005080.1:0-13483 GCA_034700785.1 Rossiulus vilnensis
AAATGGTCCAAATGCAGGGATTTCCCATCCAATCCAAGAGCGTTCCGGTAAAAAAACAAGAGCGTTCCAGTAAAAAAACGAGCGTTCCGGTAAAAAAACAAGAGCGTTCCGGCAAAAAAAAATTTAGCACTACACCACTGGTCACGAAACTTTGCCAGTCTGGAAACCTTATATTGCAGTGTATGGGTTATATCTGGCCATGTATAGTGTATATATAGCCATATATTGACAACGTTTTTAGATTGACTTTAGATAAAACCAAATGGTTACATATTGGCCATGCATGGTAAAAATTCGATTTTGTACTGAAGACTATCTTCGAATACCTTAAAACGCCGATATTTATATTACATTTGACATCATATCAGCTTTAATGAATTTAAAAAATGTATGGAATTATAACGACACATCTTATGGTGTCCACCTTATGGACTCATATTATCAGTTTTTGATTCTTTTTTTGTTAAAATGAATTAATTATAGTTATTTGGACCAATTCATTCTTCTTAAGGAATTCTACATGTTTGTACATACATGTAAATTACATTTACATAACACATATATTTACATATAATAACGGACGGAAGGTTGCGGCACGATTTAAATACTTTCTATTTATACATGTACAGGCGTCAAATCATTTGTGGTTTGTTTATTCGTAATAATATGTAGTTTTAAGGGGGCCACGTATTGAGCTTATACCTTTGCCTAAATTGGGGCTTTTGACAAGCAAAGAATTGCGCTTAATACATCTATAATTTCCAATATATTAATCAATACAATTCAATTAAGTACTCAACTGTCTGCAAAGAAATGCCTCGTGGTAAGGGGTGAAATCCACGCTCGCATTATCTAAATTGGATTCGCATTTTAAGCCTAAGAATGACATTTTTCAATGCGTACTTGCATTATTGCATACCCACCTACAAATCAATTTCGCCTTAATCCAAACTGAATATTTAGGCATGTTGATTTTGAACGGTGCAATGCCATGATACCTCGATAAACCTTAGTTGAAATTTATTTAAAATAAGTGTGGCGAGCACTTCCTGTGAGTCATTCGTTTCGATATACTATATAGTATTTGAAAGTGAAACTTCGTAAACAAGGCTCTATTTCAACTGCAATTCTCTACCGTATTGCAACGTTTGCCCAAAAGGCATATTGAAATCGCATTGTCTCCTCGCCTAACCTTTCACCCGTGAAACCTTACGTGGAAGTCGTCACTATGGCGACATCCGGTTTCCATGGTTGCTGCCTAAGAGGATTGAGGCATCTCCAGAACAGTTTGCAGATGACACAAAAGGGAGGAACTAAAAAGGGGATAGGGGATGGACGAGATCATATTCAGTTAACAATAAAAATAAAGTTTTTGGTTAAGATTATATAGGGCTTATGAAAGATTAACGGCGATTTTCATATCAGGGATTGGCGATAGTTGGAGTTTTTCATATTTAAATTTTTTACAAATTTCAAGTTTCCAAAAATCAGGTTCCATGTCAATATTGCTAAATCTCAAAATATAACTTTTCCTGTCAAAATAAATGTCTGATTTCACACATTTGAAGGCTGTCAAACCATAACCCATTAAGTGCCAACAATTCAGCTTTTAAGGAGAGGATTGGATTTCGTTTAAACAACAAGTTTAAACGTTGTACGACCATTGACATTTAATTTCAAAAACAGAAACGAGGAATTAGTGATATACTCGTATTTTCTTCAAATTCTTTCCAAAAACGTCCTTTAGAGGGTCGCAAACAACATGTACATGTTTATAAACCTGTACTTCCGATAGCGCATTTTTTAACTGAACCCTTGGTATGAAGAAACAACTAAAACGTTCTTAAATCAATTGTTATCCGTTCATTTAGAAATAAAAAAGGAAGTTTTCGACTTAAAAATTTTATATAATCGGACAAATATAATGATAAAATTCTGATAAAATTCCACCTTATGTAGATTTTTGTTTCTTACATTCGCATCAATGTATGCATTTTCATAACACGTTGATTTCTAACTTGTGACATTAAGAGCCTCACATTTATAGTTAAATAATAAAGCATGAAACGTATTTTTCTGATATGTAATCTGATATTAAATCTGTTTCTAATGAAAAAATATCATGAAAAAATAAGAAATACTTTTCAAAACATAATATATTGCTAAAACATATAAAATGTATTCCTAATGTATTAAATTAAATCTGCTTGTGATGAAAAAAGATGATACAGCAATGAATGACTTTTAGTATACCGTAGAGCTGTATATAAGCAAGAATCAATAGTGCTTTTAACAATACTAATATATACAAAGTTGTGGTTGTTTCAATGATTTTCCCCCATTTTTACCGTGTGTAATTTTTAACGTGTTTAGCGTGTCGTTTTATGTAAGGACCTTCATTTCCCTTTTCGGATCAATGAAACCCAGAGATAAGACGTTTTTGGTTAAAAACCATGTAGTTCCTCATCGTTTTCCATTATCTCTCTTAACAACACCCTTATGTACTCCTCTCCCACCAAATTTATAGTATTTTTTTCTTGACTTTTAACTGGTGACATAAATACATCCAATATGGATTCATGCAAGCGGAATGGAGTGATAGTGCGTCCTTATTTTTTTATTAACGGTGCTATTTTATCCTCTCCCTCCCCAAAGGAGTCCATTTTTCAGGTTTGCATTTCTCCCAGCTCCTCCAAACTCGAAATTCATCTTTATACAAAACAAACAATCGTTACGAAACCATACTCGCGTTATCTGCATTTTATGGCCCATTTCTCGCTACATGAACTGCACAAAAATGCAATCTTTATTTATACTGCATTTTAAAAATCCTTCTCGTCGAGTTTAAGCTCACAAAAAACAAGCCGTATTTTTACGTTTAAAGAGATTTTTAAGGGCCCTAGACGGTAGACGCATTAAATGCGCCAATTTGTTTCCCTAAACTTAGCAATTGTACTCGCTTATTGATCACGGTTTTGTGCAGTTTATTGGTGTGCAGATCAATGAGCACGCATAAAATAGATAACAAGAAGGCATTTTAATACGCCTAATGCGTTATTAGCGACGCTAACAATCACCTCTTAGTACTGTGACGTCGTGCAAAACGTGCCCACCTGAAATGCCCACCATAAAAACATGTTTATTCGCATATTTCTTCTAAAAAAACTCATTAAGAATGCTAAATTTGTTATCCCCAAGTTAGAATTTTTCGTCCATTAGGGTCTGATATATTGTGTATAATTTGAAAATGTCCAGTTTATTAATACAATTGATAAACAAACATGAAAAAATCCAGCTTGCTTTCCATATATATTTAATAACATTTACTAACATAATTTGTTATAAATAGATCATCAAATTATAAAAAATTACATCATACCCTGGTGAATGGCAAATTGTATACGGGAAAAAATAGTGTAGCATTACTATTAAGTATTTGAAACATAAATGTGTAATTTTTTGCATGGTGGGCATCTTTTTGGGTTGGAATTAAATGCATAGTTGGGATAAATGTGTCTATTATCTCGTGCTTTTGATTTTATTAGCTAAAATGTATCAATGATTTGCGACCATTAACGTGCAAGTTGCCTTCATTGTAAACTTGATTAACTTACTTTCACAACTCAGCGGTATTTGAAGCATAGCCTAATATAATATTTTGTTGGGAAAAAAGAACAGGATTTTAATATAAAAAAATAGTCGACATGGCCAAATAATTGAAGCATTGCTATAAATTTAATTTAATCAATTATTATTGAGTAAATTTTAATGTTACAGTTATAATATTCACGAAAATTGAATCATTGTTAATCTACATAGAAACATTTTTTTAAATTTAAAAAACAAGGCAACTAAATATTTGATTCGCAAAAAAAAAAAAATTTCATTGAGAATGTGTTATATTACTCACGCTTTTTAACTATTTACATATTTTCTTCTAATTTGTTTTAACACGAACTTGAAAATTAAGTTTGTCAATGAATTAATCGTTACTGGATATTTGATTTGACCACATAATTATGTTGCGTTATTCATTTTCGTATTT
The DNA here is from genome assembly GCA_034700785.1 of Rossiulus vilnensis. NCBI lineage: Eukaryota > Metazoa > Arthropoda > Diplopoda > Julida > Julidae > Rossiulus > Rossiulus vilnensis. The sequence goes on from JAQIXS010005080.1 coordinate 4,046, forward strand.
ATTAGTTTAATTGCAGGTACGTAACTTGCAAGCTTTTCATTGTTCCATGGCACAAAGATCGCAGAAAGTTTAACATTGGCATCAGAGTAATTCACCACTTAGATCTTTATAGAATAATGGAAGACAATTTCACGACCATCTTGAAGCTAACTTTTTTCTCACTTTTGCCATCGATTATGGCTCGTTCGATGTAGAAACTTGGAGAATTTTCCTCGAGCTTCAACAATGATCAGACAGAAGGTTTTGCGATAACAAAAGTGAAGGCTTTTAACGGGGGTAAGGGGTAATTCATTACGCTGTGACAGGCGAATCAACGTTCATTTTTCACGTTAATGACAGCCTATGACATATCAACAATTGATCGCATCACTCACTTTGCTAAAACCGTGTAACTGTTGAAAGGATCAAAGGCAGCAATGAACAAAACCCCCTGAGGAGGACGACGACTTCTTAAGCAATATGGCCGCCATATTGCTACGCCGGTTTACGGCTATTTGTTTAGGATAATCAGCCCTGATATTTAGCGTCCATTTATCATCTGACCGTCAGGCTGATGGGCCCCCAAAATCGTGCCTATGATCGAGCCTTTCTACCCTTATTCAAATTATACCTTGTTTACCTAAATGCTCGATAGATGGCGCCTCTGGTCTCGGCATCCAAAATGGCGCGCATATTAATATGACATGATTTACTCTTTTAAGCATGTATACAGTTGCGAAAGACATTACGGCATTACGTGCAAATGTTTTAAGGTATGGTTTCATTAAATAATTAAAAACTTTGTCACATTACATTATAGCACATTGTGTACGTGGTAAGCTGTTGCTCTATTTCATTTCTATTCATATTTAATATTATTATACACTTATTTTTGGAACAATATTTTGTGGTTTCTAGAACATGACCAACACGTGTTATGTGTTTGATAAACTCATAATTTGTGCAAACGTTCATACTTTTTAATAAGTTTTAGCACGTCTTAGAATATCGAAATACTTTTCTGTCTCGATTTCTGTTGCATAAAAACAAGTCATGATTAAATTGTTGTGTCATCATTCGTCTTAAAAAAAACTAAAAATACGTGTTTTAAATGAAGAATTTAAACAAAATGATTTGCTCATATGATAGATAGATATGAATCGTTTTTCTGTTAAAATAGTGCAATATTTGTTTAAAAAATCCCCAAATCATAAGCACCAGGCACGCATACTTTTTCTTTAAAAAATACACAATTTTTGAATTGTCCAAAATACATCCAGTTAAATTGCGATCACATTCCTTACCATGCCAGCTTTATGTAGATGCAGCTTTATTATCTTCGTTTTTAGGTTTAGGAACGAGACACATAATGGACGTCTCACTCTCATTCTGTATAATGGTTTTCATCCATTTGCAAAATAAACATTAATTAGGCAAACACTCATGTTATTACGGAAAAGAAGCAAGGCTAATATTGGTTCACCAGACGCCGCTTAATTTATGGATATAGTCTGTGATTATAGGGAACTTTTTCATAAGGCATTAATTCCTTTCCCAGTAAATGTCAACATCTTTTATCCCTTATCCGATTTATGGGCTGCTTAGCAAAAAAAGAAATCGAACTTTCATGGATCCAAATTATCTTAATCAAATGTTAAACAGAATTTTATAAATTTCTAGTTTAAATATACCACTGTTTTTACTCAAAATGTATTTTATGAATGAATTGATTCATTCTAATTTTCTCCTGAATATAATATACCGTATAAAATATAGCGAAATACGCATGGCTTTTTTGTACATCTTTTAAGCGATCAACCTGCAATATAAATTTCAAAAATACTTCTCCAGTCTGATATTCATTGAACTTTATTTAAAAAAGATAAAACTTATGAATTTGAAAATAATTCAAAACAGTGGAAGGTAAATAGTATTCACACTATTGTATTGAGTGATGTTCGATAATAAATACCGAAATTCTCCAATGGTATTATTTTTCTCCAAAATTACTTGACTTTCTTTCACGGGTATTTTTCAACAAACGTACAAATGATTGAATTTTAAAAATAAAATTGCATTTCTTGGAAAACTATCAAGTACGCTTCGAAATTAAAATTTAATGTCGGAGACTTAATATTTAAATCAGCGCTTATTTGGGATGGGAAAAAATACTGTCAAAAATATTGGCTTAAAAATTGCCATTAAGTTTAATAACGCCTCCATCCATTGTTTCCAGCGCTTAGCCCTCAGAAGAAAAGGGTAATTTGCACGAAAAGTACGAATAACTTTCATGCAAATGCTGAATTATTATTAGGATGCACGGTAGAGTTGCAAATTAAGTTTAATGCCCACTAAACCACACACACTATCCGTGCATTTTGGAGGGGACAAGATGCACTGAAGCGTTCGCATTTTGGGCTAATTTTCTGCGCACTTTATTGCTTGCACATGCAAACACAGAAGCAGATTTTTGCATTATAATAAAGAAATTAATTTTCATAGCGGCAATAAAACCACTGCGAGTATTTGCTCAAGTCGCATGCATCGTAACAAGTGCACGTATACGTGGCAGGCATTTTTACGGCCAGGAAAACAACTCCACTACTCTATGATAATTATTTTAAGAGTTATACGGGCAAATCCATGGTCGAAAAAGCTGAACACATGTAGCACTATGGGGGGAAAAACCCTATAATATTGGAAAACAAATTACGGGAATATAAGATTGCCATATATCCGACATGCTTTCCAAATTTTGCACAAACAACACAATCAAGATACCATGGAAACATTGACAGCTAGCACGCGAATAAATTGTTATGATAAAACAATAGCTGGCAAAATAATAATACCGGGCGAGGTATAATCTTATTCGTACTAAATCAGTTACGTTAAGATTGAGCAATTTTTTTAATGTTTAATTAAAATAAATGTGAGTATTCAACTGGTCATTTATTTAATATTATCATACCTAGTAAATGAGCATTAACATGTCCTAAAAGTTGGGGTCATGCAACAATGCATGCTCTGCATTGCAGTTGATTCATCGATTGCGAAGGAAAAGCAAATATTTGGAGGACCATCTATCTAATCAGATCGAAACTTCTAAATATATAATACGAGAGCTAGGAAGAAGCGAGTGCTCGCAAAATACCCATGAATATGCAAAGGCAGGAATTTTATTTAGTCTTGATTAAAATATAAGGAAAAAGTATTGTTTTGGGTCAATAAACCTATCTAAATTATTCATTTCTGCGCGTTTACCTTTGACAATGCATGTTCAATGCTCAAACGAAACAATGAAGATGGTAGCCGATTCAGGCTCGAATTAATAATTGATACTGTACTCAATGCTTAGTGTTTAACTGTATCCAGAAAACACCATTCGTTATAACAATGGGAAGGTTAATGTCGAATAAATAACGTAGCCTGCTTTTAACCTACAAGAAAGTAACGAGATAATTAATGGCTCATAAAACTAAAAATATAAAGCCAACCTGTCCTAAACAACATTAATTTGGGCAATAAATATGTAAACCAGGTGCAAAATTACTTTATCCCTTTATACTTTATTTAGAAAAAAAGCAATGTAATAGATTAGTTATGTGTACAGTGTGTCTCTAAAGTAACTGCATTTTTTAGATGTGTGCACTAATGGAAACGCATACATGTATTTACAGCGTTTATTGAAATCTTGATTTTTTTTTTTCAAATACAGTTTTTGTATAAACATTAAACATGTATCACAAAGTACTCCCTTCAGGGGAAGGGAGGGGAACCTGAGGCCCTTATACATTAATGGTTAAAACTACGTTGTATGATGATATGTTTGAAGATGTGCTTGTGACAGCCTTCTGTGAAGTTCATAATTACCTAACGCTCAGACCTAAAATCATTGGTGTTCGAGCAATTAGATTATGTGCATATTTTAAGATACTCATTTATGCTTCACCCTGTAAACGTATGGGAAGCTCTACAAACGCCCGATGCCAAACTGGTCAAGATGAAGGAGCATCTTGGCTTCTCCTCGTGATGGACGGTTTAATTTGGGACCAAGTGCATCCAAATTGAATTTTGTCTTCCCTCGTCGAAACTACGACATCATGGCGACCGTAAACATCCCGCATTGACTTACGACCAACGAAAGAATCATGGAGATTCAGGCAGATTTTAAGACGAAATTGCGGGGGAAGATTGCTAAGGTTCAAAATCAATTACTGAGAACATCAAGAAAAAGCGCAGCGCGCGTAATTACGTTTTCATAAGTTATAGATTTGGTCACCCCAAGGTTTGGCCATTTGCTTTCGTTATTCAATTTGTCGCCAGGATTAAGGACAAAAGCACTAGCAGAATTATTGAGCGTTCCTCGACATTTTGAAAACTGCTAACATAAAGCTAAAACTATAACTCAGGTTCTAATAAATATTTGAGATTACATATGCAGTGATAAGAAAAAAACAATGAGATTCTATGGCAAATAGGTATTATAAATTCAATAACTAATTTGGTCATTATATATTTTACTTTTTTTGTGCGAAATAATTATAAGTTAATTGAAACATGACCGCATTTCTTAGAGGAAATTATTTATAATGCCAGTATTCTGTTTTCATTTTGACAACACAGATCACATGTGCAGTGTATGTGTTAAAATGCTATTAAACAAAATTCTTTTTTATCGTAATTATTATTATTATCATCAACTGCGCATCAGTATACCCCTTATCAAATACATGTAGTGACTTTTCAAATGACCCTTTATGAATTAACCGCTCACCACTGCTCTTTAGTATCAACCCCTTATTTCAAACGCATTATATGCAAATCAGACGCTCGCAGACATCAAATGTTACCCTTTTCTATACCATCTTATGCATATATATATGTATTCAGCTTGCCGAGAGCTTTAATTCGCTATCTTCCAATGTTGAATTGTTTAATAAATGCCCCATTGGGCTTTTTTGAATAAAGGGGAGCGGATTCGCACTCTGGATTTTCGATAAAACTCGTTTTAATTTCACAACAAATATTTGAATTGTAGCTACACCCCTGCAGGGGTTTTTCTCTTCTGAATCTCATAGTTTGACATGGACGTCACCGAGAGAGAGAGAGAGAGTGGGCTTTGACTTGCATTAATTTGGCAGCTCAGCAGAAAACGCAACTTATCTCTGTTCTAACAGAACAAATCTCAAGAATTTTATTCATTGTGTTGGGCAATTAGGTGGCACTGTTATAATGTAAACTAATTTACATGATGGACTACTGTGAATAATAGTGCAAACGAACGTACACTGTGCATTATACATTTTTATTGTTTCGATGCTTCGCAAAAATAATACGACATGTTCAAAATATACTAAACATGTTTTAAACTGTTTATTGCAAAATATGTGCTCGTAATTCTTGCTATAATAAAAGTGCAAGTAGTTCGAGTTAGCAACATAAGTGTAACATTATAATTTAGTAAGTAAATATGAAAATACTTATAATTCTGGTTAACAATTATATAATTCATGTCGTTAATTCTTATCTACATGTAGATTTTAACATACTACGAGCATAGCGTGTATGAGACATAGTGCAGGGTTTCCGCAGACCTGGAAAACCTGAAATTGTCAGGGAAATTGGAAACACTTGGAATAGTCAGGGAAAAGCCAGGAAATAATGATTCTTGTAATAATGTCAGGGAAATTTAACATCAATACTTCATTTGCGTTCACATAGTCGAAGTGTCTACTGGAATAAGAAGTCATAAAATGTCATGAAATTAAATTCAGCTCATGGAAGTCATGGAAAAGTCATGATATTGAGGTTATGTTCCGATTTGCATGTCTCATACAAGTAATTTCTCATCATTGGTCTGGGTGATTAAAGAAATTTGTTCAAAAAACTGAAAAAGTCAGGGAAGCTGAACCTTATTGATGAAGGAGCCCTGTAGTGTGCTCGATTTTCAACCAAGGCTTAAGGGGTGAATAATTAAAGGACACTCTGCTCGACTTAAATCACGTTTTCCATATACGAGCATACAATTTTCTTTTACCAATCTCTGTGATCCCTTTACTTTTCATTGCATTGATGTTGACCAGCTGACACAGCTCGATTGTCATCGATTTAAACAACAAATAATGCAATGGACGATTTTTGGCGTGAAAATTCATTTTCATAAAAGCTCGACGTTCGTAACTAAAATCAACGTGTTTGTCCACGCATATCTGCGCTTTTCTTTTTTCACTTTTCAACCGCATCGAATTTGAAAAAAAAGACACTGCTGCATGAAAGCCTTGGTTCCTCCCTATTACAAATAAAATCTTGGTCATGCTTTGACTGTACGTGTGCAAGCTGTTGCAACAAATTGGATTTTTCTTCCTACACCTGCTAAGCATGATGTCCAAAATTTATCGGACCCACATCTGCGTTTTAATGTCATTTTTTATTATCTGCTCGGATCGAATTTGTAATTTATTCACTTGCCTGTTTTACCTTGCTGTCATTTTAATTTGAGGTGAAAAGCACAGTGGTGACATTTTGGAAAATGTCGAAAAAAAATGATCAATAATATGATCATTGGGGAATCAGATTTTCTCTAGAGAATTTTCCTTTCTGATTTAAGTATTTACTATCAACTATAAATTATAATGCTCAAACTAGGAAGGTCTAGTAAAATGTATCAACTTATTTCTTTTTCTTAATACAAGCGATTTCATCATAGTATTTATGGTAAACGACATTGATTACTATATGTCACGAAAGTCGCTGTCCATTGAAAAGTTAATATTTGAGTTTCCCTGTATTGAAACTATTGGGCCAACCTGTATGTGTCTTCGTATTGATTTTTCTGTCCAATTGCATATAAATTTGTGTCTGTTTGTTAGAAATATGTCAGCAGAGATTATTGTCTAAGAATAATAATGGGTAGACCGGTTGATGGCGCCATAATTTAATTATTTGACCACCAACCTGCTATCATTTTATTGATGGGCGTAACTTACTTTCCTTCATTTCCAGATTCTTTCAAATTCGTTTTTAATTTATTTTTTTGCATTAGATTTTCCTCTTCACTCGGTCATATCAGATGAATGTTTTTTAGGAAAAATCTTAAATTGTCAGTCAGGTCAAGAAGTATTGTTGTTGTTGTTATTGTTGTTCCTTGTTGTGTACCCAAGGGGAAACTTGCAAGCTGTCATAAATTTGCTGCCAAATTTTGGCAGCTTTGCTATTTTAAGTGGAAATAAATTAATAATGCATGTAGTTTTTTTAGTTCAAGCCAATTCTAATGACCGCCTGCGTGTTTACGAGATTTTAATTGCGGTAAACATTCATTTTTGGTTGATATATTGCGCTAAGCGAGATAGTTATTTGTTGTAAATAATATTTAATTTCTGATTAAACGAGTCAATAATTTAATTAGGTTTAATTATATATTTAGATTCCGTAAGCTTGAAGCAAAACTTCATGGGGTTTCTGAACTTGAATGGAAAAATAAGTGTTTTTTTTTCTCTGAAATTTGACACAGCTTTAACTTTGTCAACAAAAGCAATCACATTAATTGCGGTATTAAAATGTTCTGAGAATGGTCACGAAGTACTTGGCATAAGAAACTGCTTATAATCCCTGTTTATGCATGTGTGTTGTATTCTCCGTCTAATTCCGTTTTGTCTTTCATTAATTTTCATTTTTAAAACTTAGAACAAAATTCAAAACGTTTTGGAAACTTGCATAAATGGACATTTTTACATAGACAGTTTATTAACTTTTTTGGTCGTAAAATCAGTTATTTAATCAAAGTTATTCCTTCCCTCTTTTTTATTACTTTGTAAAGTGAAAATGTAACAAAACTAATCCACAACAGAAAAAAACTGCCAAAATGAACCCACAGTAAAACTGTACTTATGTATACGTATGCTTGAGTGTATTCGACCAAATTTACATCTTAAACTCATTAATACATGTAAATATTTTTGAGTTATGTTGTCCTTGAGAATTAGAAGTACTGCAGACTACTAGCTATTCACAAATGTGAACTGCTTTTTTCTTGAATATAATTGTTTAGTTTAAATAATGGAGATCCCATACATGTACGCCTATCTGCTTAGGCTAACAATTTCGAATTGTGAAACATCCCATAAAAAAACCGTTTGGTAGGCCAGTTTTGGGCGGAGTCCGATAATACCTGGTTTGGAATAATAATGTTGGTTAGGGAGATATCAACAAACACCTGTCTCGGGTTATGTTTTTCTGTTATAATAATTTGCTGGAATTTTAAGCAGACAGCCCTTCGTCTTTCTCGGACCATCCATCATTAAGAAAAAAAAATAGAGCAAAACATGGATCATGTCCGGAGTAACAGCTAACTTCAATTAGAGAAACACAGGTGTAAGAAAAACGAAAAATCAATCTTAACTTCCCACTCTCGCGAATACCAACTGGTATTTCTACCTGCCTTAAGCTAGATTCGTGTACCAGAGCATCTGTAGCGAAATGTTATCAAATTTCGTAATCACTGCTGAATTTAATTATACACGGAAAGTGTAATGATAATTTGGCATGTCGAATCCTGTAATTATATTCCAACCGTGTCAAGCCGATTGATAACTAATACAGAATTAGCATTAATTTGAAAAATTACATCAAAGTAACTGATAATAGTTTGAGGGAACAGGAAACAGGAAGCGCCCAAGAAAATGTATCTTCCAGATGTGTTTTTAAAATGTTGATTTGTAGTAATTTTAGTATCTTGTTAATGTAGTTGGGATATATTGTAAGTTTGTGTTAAAATACTCCTTATTGCAACGGGAGTGTTTATTAAAGGTTTATCCCAAAAATGCTTGCCAAACTTTTCAAACTTTTTATTTGCATTTATATATGGAGTTTTTTTTGTTTTTGCTTAAATTTTAATTTATTGTTGCCTGTCATTACCTTGTCGCCATGATGTTGTCTGGTAATGCTTAAATGTGCCAACTCTTTGCATTATTACTGTCTGCCGTGGCGAAACTATATTCCTGAAATTATACAGAAATCCAGTTTTTAGTTTGCGAGCTGTTGGAGCAAAACGTCGAGACGTCGGAGCTGGTGCTTTCTCTTCATTTTGGTATTCAGCAATATGGCGACCAAGGGCGAATTTGGAAATAGCATTTAAACTGTTCAGCTCTATTTTTCTACATAATAATAAATAAACACTAAGAAAAATAATTGTGGTGCTCTTTAGATGATAATTAATGTTGTAAAATGAACAGATTTTCTTCCTTATTAAAGTTGAGGTGTTAAGTAAGTTACATTATTTTCGAGAGAAAAATAATTACTTATTCAAAATATGTGAATTATCGGCATAAAGAATATACACTGTAAATTGTTATATGCGGCACAATAAAAGTTCGACAATTTTACATTCATTTCATTTATCTCTCAAACACAAACATGAAAGTAAAGAATATTTAGTATTTCTGGAAAAAAATACGTAGA
>JAQIXS010005081.1:0-13483 GCA_034700785.1 Rossiulus vilnensis
GTAACAATGCAATTTTCTGGATTTTGATTTTTTGTTAAAATGATAAGTTGGTTAAACATATGCTAGGCCTACGTAATTAACTTGTTTTTGAAGTTTAATTAAACTGTAAATATTGCAATGATATTTTAATATGATTTGGCTCATAGGCGGATCCAGGGGTGGACAAGGGCGTCATGACATTCCCCTCGCTTAATAAATGATTTGATATTGTTATTTATTTATTCAATAAACTGGCACGACATTTTACCATTATTTCTTATGAATTTATCAAAAAAATTCGCCTACGACATATGACGATAATCTACCAAGTAAGCTTAAATGTATTAAGAGTATTGCAGTTCTAATCTGTCAAACACATTTTCCCCTATAAGTGTCAAAGACAGCTTTGTAGGGCAACCTTATTAAACCCACATGTGCCTTAATTCATGGATGATTTCGATGGTCTCTCCAATTAGTAAACTGCAGTGAACTGTACATTTGGTCGTATTGGTAAATTTAGAAATATCTGGAAAACTTAGTCATAATTGAAAAGTTTAGTTTAACAGTGTCTGAGGTTCACCAAAAACAAGATTTGGCAACCAGTGCCATTATTATTCGTTAGGATAACCATCAAGTACCATTCTTTCGTTTCATCTATAATTTATTTTTCTAAATTAACTTTCCATGCATTTTATTTAGGAATATATCCCAAAATATTTGGTTTTAAGAAATCCGACACTAAATGAACTTTTTCAAATCATGTTTTATTATTAAAAGTAATGGTATTGGTAGACAAATTGGGCATGAAATTATCGGCAAAATCACCTAATTTGTAATCAACTTTTTAACATTTTTTGCCTATGGAGTTTATTTATGAAAAGTAATGTTATTTGCAAGCAACTTTTTTTATGAATTTCTTAACCAAAATTATATATTCCAAATATATATTTTTTTTAATTTTCGCTTACGGCGTTCCGCACCCCCGCAAAAAAAATAGAAAAATAAAAAAATTGACGTGATGTATTAAGGGGCAGTGGCACCCCCCATAAAATATGGCCTATCTACGCCAATATCCACAGCTGCTTCAACCTGATTGCGTGTCTAAGATTGACATGGTTGACATGGTATCCATTAAGAACGCCGAACGCAAAAACGTCGCATACAAAATGCTGGATTAAAATAATAGAATAGTAAAATAGTAGTAAAATTGGCATACATTATAATTTTTTAGAAGTTAACACAATTTACAATGTTATCTTTTAACTTCAATTTCGTTTAAAGGTAAATCAATAAATGTAAAAAAATTCAATTTAAATTATTTTCGTCATAATAATTTGTGATGTAATAAAATAACCATAAAATAATCTTCATAAACGTTCCAAAACCACTATGTATTTTTGAAAGTTTTTATGGCGTCAATTAAAATAGAATTTCAATTTGAAAATTTCTTGAGTCTATTTCTTACAAATTTCCTTGCAAGTGTTTCTATAAATATTATTAGAGGACGGACGTAAGCAATTTTGTTTAAATTACAAAATTTCTTTAAAAAACTATAAATTAAATGAAACCCATTTATATTTCGTCATTTCTGCTTTCGACTTTTTCGAAGTTAGGTATTTTTACTGTGACATTAGTTTCAGCTACCATTCTTTGAGCATTCTGGTTTTGAGGAAACGTTTGACGTCAGGTGACTCAGATCTCTGATGAAGTAGGCTCCTTTAAGATTTACTGATTTGCAATGATATTTTTATCTACTAAAATCCTCAGTAGTGATTTAAGATGTTTAAAGCCAGTAGGCCTATATCCTTTATGTATGACCTTAAGTCAAAATTACCAGTTAATAAGTCCAACGAAATCTTAATTTACGTATTTAGCTGCAAAAATTTAAAGACTATCGCCAAAATGAAAAGTCTTTTTTCTCAATTTTAATAATATTTTTAGGTAAAAAAACTTTAGAAAAGTATTACATGACTATAGATGACAATAACAAAACAATTAAATTATAGTTTAAACGTTTTTTCAATGAAAGGTGATGCAAAGTAACCTATGCTTACGGTATAAAGAAACTAAACTCGAACAAAAATAGGTCACATTAATACATATTAGATGTGTGCTGGTTGACGTAATGTCAATTAACCTATATATATATATAAATTGACATTAGATCAACCAGCACATATCTAATATGTATTAATGTGATTAATATATGTATATATATATATACAGCTTTAATGATATTTTAAAGAACCAATTACAATTTTTTTCCTGAAAAATGCGAAACAAATGCATTTTATATTTTAGAAACGCCACAATAAATGCATTTTTTATTTTAAAAACGCCAAAATGATTTATTCAAAAATCTAAAACACGTCGATATAATATAATTCTACATTTCTATAACATAATTTGTCAATAAATTACAAAATTTAAACCATGGTATAATTTTATTTTATAATTTCCATAATTTAATTAAAATATGCTTAAATAAATTGTTAGTATTATTTAAATTTAAGATATTTTATTGCACTGTGGTCCAGGGTGTAGGTTTGTTTTATTAAAAGTATACTTTTTTTAATATAATTTAAAGTCCTAGGATGCGTTAACGTATCTCATTGGATCTCTTAATGACGTTTCTTTAATGTTTTTTAATGTTTCTTAACGACTATATTTTTCATTTTCGTATGCAGAAATTATTTATTTAAGCATATTAGTGTTATCCAAAAGAATTTGCATAACCAAATCGCACTTGTAAACATGAATTATTTAAAACTTAAATTGTTGTAAACACAATATTATCTGTTTAATGCATTCTTACTGATAGTTATCTACCAATTATGAAGAGCGAAGTAACAAAAACTGGATGAGAATTTATCAGAGGAAACGTTAATTAAAATTGCAAGAGATAATTAACCTAAATTAAGATTTCCAGTTGATAATAAATTAAATAATAAACCTTTTCATAAGAATCCTAAAAAAATATTTATAAGTAAATTTTGTTCAGAAATTTATTCCAAAACCCATGATTTAAAATTTCAGTTTGCCCGCGGCATTCCATTAATTATTTTCATTGCTAAGTCATTTGTATACACAAATTTAGCACACGCCACAAATTTGTAATCTCATATTTAAAATTATTCGTCATTCCCTCATTATGATGACTTGAGTGGCTCTTATAGTTGTTGATAAACAGTTGATCACAAAGGGTTGGGAAACAAACCTTTGCATTTCCCCATTTCTAAATAAATATTATAACAACAAAATAATCCTGGACTTGCCACTGGTGTACATTTTTGGGCAGGGTCGCAAATTCATTGCTTGTAATATGTACCATTTACCGTATAACGCCACTGCTCATCAGCCAGTTCTTTTATCACGAATTGCGCTTATCTACGTTACTCTTATGCTGTATTTCTATTTTTAGCACATGACCGTGGCCCAGAACAAGCTCACCGGTGTCGTCGAAATTGCTCCAGGTCACCAGAGAACAAAACTACTTTTCATATAATAAGGGAAGCCAAGTGGATCGATAGTCTGATGACTATCTACACAAGAAGCACACGGAAAGTGCGCATGCAACATACAAGGCCGTGCATAGCGGGGGAGTATTTCAAAAACAACAACATCAAAATGTAACGTAAAATCCATAATTGAAAAACTAGTTAAAAAAATTGCCTATGTTTTTACTTTACAATGAACACAAATTTTACACAGATGCAGTCTAAATTCCACGATTGATGATGCAGTTATTCACAAAATTTTGTGTAAGTTCCCTTAATGGTATTTCCAAAAAACGTTTTAGGGAAATGTTATAAATCCATAATTTATAATCCAGTTTATCAGGACAAAATTCATTGCATATTTCTATTATTTTTAAAATTAAATGGAATAATTCTAAGAATGCCATAGAGGGCTGCTTTATTTGTATTGGCATGTACATTTTATTTACTAAATGGAAGTGAGCAGTACAGTGAGATTGTCTTTAGTAAATAATATATGGTCAAATATGTCTCTAATTTAGTCAATTATGATGTATGTATCCACATACATTGCTAAATTCCACTTTGACTGGGGAAATGTCATTTACATTGTCATCGTCATCGTCATTTGGTATGGAAAAAGATGACATTTTAAAGGTATGATGACGTTAGTTTTTGGTAATTTTTTCAAATTTATTTGACATCCAATAATAAGTAGGTCGAAAAGATTTCACTAACCAATTTAGCCAACCCATTTTGTGCTACCTTGGACGGTACCTTTCATTTTACTGTAGTTTGAAAATGCTTCTCATTTCAGTTATTGTTCTGCTGCATCGTTGCTTGTGAAAGCTCAGTGAAGCTTGTCATGAATGCCTGCCGTTTATCAGACTTAAAAGGGTTTTTGTTTCTATTCTCCAATTTTGCAAACACATTTTGTTTAGATGCATGTATATTCGTTTCTAGGATATAATTCCACAAAAATTGTACTAATGAAGAAAATGCCACAGGCAATATTTTTAAAATAAAAATATTATAATTTAGAACTACCACACATGTGGTGATAGACGCCCCAAATACCATGTTTTTTAAATTATAAGTTTTCTTTTTAACTTGTTTTAATGTTTCTATTTTTTTCATCAATTCATAAATATGCATGCTTACCTATTGGCACAGATTTTTGATAAATTAAGTTAATCTTTTAGCGAGTAAAAATGTATTTTTCAAAAAGTGGATCATCTATACCCAACTTACCCTATTATTTAAGTAACACCGAAGAAGAAATTTGCATAAAAATAACAATATCACTTTCATAAAACAATGACCTGCATGGTTTAAGTGACCATTTGTCGTGCAGCACTTATAATAACTTATTTTCAATTTATGAATTATACAATCTAGCAAAACAATAATAAGGGAGAAAATAGTGTTTATCGATTTCTTGTTAATTTAATAAAGCAGTTTTTAATTTCTGCATATGAATATATAGGCTATATTTCTTTCCTTACTATTTTACTTGCACTTTTACTGTACTTGTTTGTGGACTTCGCCACATAAAAGAAACATGTGGCGGTGTAAACCTGCTTAGGTCTACAAGTACACGCAGTATATGTATGATGTGTAGTAATACAATAATAGAGAGAAAATGGTGTTTATTGATTAAAGGTTATTACGCAGTTTTCAAATCTTTCCTATAGATTCCTTTTTTCCTTCTTATTTTGCACCTTTTCTAAACCTGTAACAGTGCATAGGTCAACAAGTGCATATATGACGTGTGGCAATACGATAACGAGGGAAAAATACTGTCTACTGATTAAAGCGAGGTTTTAAATTTTTGTTAATATTTAGCCTACTATGTATATTATCTCTTCCCATGTTTTCTCTTCGTATTTTTATAGGTTAAGTGCGCAGACCTTACATGTACATTGTACTCGTAGAACCGACTGACGTTGGTAATAAACATTCAGCGATCATTTCCAAATGAAAACGCGATGCAGACTCTACGCATATAATTAATTTTCTGTTCATACTTGAAAATGAGGATCAGAGTGCGTGCTTTTCTGACCGAACGCCTGAAAAATTTGCAAAAATAATAGAGGCCACACGGATTTCTACCTTCCTGGATACATACCTTGGTACACCACGCCGGGATATACTTCGATTAAGTTCCCTGAAGAAAAGTATGGATGTTTGATGGTCACTCTGAATACTTCGTCCTGTCCTTTTCCTGGGTCAATGGTCCAAACAGGTGCGGTATGGTCGCTTTCAGGCCATAGCACAGAAGGGTCGCTAGGGCATTGGAAACGCAGGCCTGTCTGTTGCGTTGAGGCAATAATGTTTGCAAAATCAGCGTATCAGACGCGGCGAAGACGAACGAAAGCATGAAATAAACGTTTCTAAATACGGACGTCGACAGCATAATGGCGACTGGAACAGAGTTCGTTATGCAAGTCATCTCGACACATTGTCTTTCCCCGCACGATTTTCTTGCTGGCAAAATTACCGATGCTTTGAAATGTAGGTGACTTGTTCTGATTATGGCCTTCACAAAATAACTCAAACAGGGTACGACCAAGATCCATTCAAGCATGCGAGCCAAACATGAAGACAAGTGTTAATCCATTGCATACAACGAACCTACAGGTTATGAAAATGCATCAGAACTCAAGGTCGAATACAGCTCCATTTGTTCCTGATAAACCCGTGATCGCAATGAACGATGCCGCAGAGAGGAAGGCAGTTCCGGCCAACGCAGAATATGAGTGGAGAATTGCGACGAATCGATCTAGCTTAAACTATGCTGGATCTGAAGCATGCGGCTCAAGCGGTAGCGGAACTAGTATGCTTTTTATGTCTATTGAGCTAATTTTTTCTTCTTCTAAACCTGTGGTAGGCCTAACAGTTACCTAAGTGAGACCTTGCGATTTTACAGGTCTCACCATCGACATGGTATGGCAGATTTGTTAATTTGAAGTTGGCTGTTGTTTGTATTTTCTGATAGGCGCAGTATTTTTCTGCCTATGAATAGGCCTGTGATGGTTCGACGGTTTTGAGTGTCGAACGTCACATTCCTTCATTGACCTTGTTACAGGGTTATGTGTAATCGGGGGTCGAGTTGATTTCGGACTAGGCTTACATATTTGTGATTTTTGTTCTTGAATATTTGCATATGGATTTTTGCCGTCCTTAATTAGTGGCGCTGATGTACTAAGGATCTGGATGTATATTTAATGATTTTGGTTGGGGAAAAGGACTGTTGAATTTTGATTGCGTATGTTAACATGTTGGTGAAGCGATGGCCATGTTTCAAGCTTGTATTTCTAGTCATATTTTGGAAAGAATGATTCCTTTGAGCGGAGTTGGGCGGTGCTGACTACTCGTGATGCGTATGCTTGTTGTGTGTTAATTCCGGATATAAGGTCTAACCGATTATTTACATGAATATTATTGTTACACAGATAGAGTTTCGGAAATCAATAATTTAATTAAATCAGGTATCTTTATAAAATCCGGCCACTCCAGCTTGAGCTTAGATGAATCATGGTATCCATGAAACAGTCAATACTTTTCAATGAATTTATTTATTGGTAAAGTGATTAATTCTTAACAGTGTTGATAACTTGTGCTTAAATCAAATGTGAATTGAATTGTTATCTGATGATTATCTGAATATTGTCAGGCTCGATTTTTGAGTGTCTTTCAATGCAATTATATTTATCAAATTTTAAATTATATAATTTTAACTAATTCATAAAAACCTTGTGTGTGTGAAATATTTATTCTTGATGAAAGGGAGATTGGGAGACTACAGCCTCGTGGTAAGGCTCGGACAAACCGCCACAGGCCTACTTTCTGTGGGGTGGAGCATTACCACCTTGGGGCTCGTTTCTAAACCTGCATGCCTGATGCAGCGAAGTATGTCATTTGATGTTCACGGTTTTACTCAGCTTAAGTGCTTATTTTAGCTTCAATTTGTAACGTTTTAATTTAATTTTATATTGCATTAAAGAGTTATTTATTGTATTGGGTTTGAAAGTGGCATGTGTAGCAAATGCCAAGGAGATGGGTTCATTTTATGTATTGAGAGTTTATTATTCTGAGAGGTCTGTTTTTACATACACTCTTAAAAAAAGGTGTACCATTTAAAACCTTTAAATGTTCAATGGCATGCAACACAGGGAGCACACTTATAGGTTCATTTTATAACCCACAAATGGGCTCGAAAGAGAGAACCTTTTGTAAGGTTCCATATGGCCATTGAAGGTTCGGAAATAAGAACCTTATTAGCGGTTATATATGGTCATAAAAGGTTCTAAAAGAATCTATATTGATATTTAAGATTTAGAACCATATTCAAGGTTCAAATTTTATTTGTAAAGTTTCAATATGAACTCCATTTGAAAGGTTCGGATTAAATCGATATGCTCTAAACTTGTTACGTTTTAAAATGTTCTAATAAGATATTTGTCAGCGTATATTGACATACACAAACTTGCAATATCATAGGCCTATTAGAACGTTTAAAAAAGTAATAATTTTGGAACCTACAGAGATTTAACTTGTACCTTCGAAGTCTCCAGGATAAACACACGTACATTAGTTTATTCATACACACTTAATTAATAACAGAATAATATCATAATCTTTGCATTGTGATACATATTGTAACAAACGAGCACTTGCACAGGGGGTGTAGCAGTAAAGTTACCCGTTTATTGGCTACCGGGCGACGGTCAATCCCTGGCCGTCCCCGGGTTAAACAAAATGCGCAAAGCAGGGCAACTCGCCCTGACTCAAAAACAAAAGTCACACTCACGTTTCGGGCCAAGAGGACAACTAACCTCACGCCCCGGCTGGCCGACCGGACTGCCAGTAGGGCTACCTGACCCTACTTTCTTATATCGTCCTCGGAATGTCGTTAGCAGGCTCACTTCGCGCCACGTCGCCAAGGGCCGACATTCCGGGCATACACGACGTGACCTCGGATCGGGGTCAACGTGACAATATAAATAGGAAAATCACTTAAGAATTATAATTTAAATTTAAAAGGCTGAAAGAAATTGTATTGTGAGAATATTGTCTTTGATTTTAAGATAGAATAAAATATTTTATCCCACTTATCACTTTGTCAGTGAAGACGCAAAAAGATCAGCTTATAATGGCCACAATATAATAGTTGCAAATAATGCAATATAGAAGAATATTAGTGGATCAATATTTGTAGCTGATGAATTCAAAAACAACAGACCCTCAGTCACCAAAAATAGTTGAACACTGGTAAATTTGCTGAATTTTAAAGCAACAGTTCAACTAAAAATTAATTCAATAATTTATTGTGTATAGGATGCATCTAAATTGAGCAAATTATAGCTTAGAAGAAGTACAAAATCAGAAAATGTTTTGCAAATTTTCAGCTATTCATACATATTAAATAACATGAATTAATAACATGATAAATAACATGATTAAGTGTTCAATTATGGCAAGTATTTGCACTTCTACACAAACACTTAGGTCGAACCTTAAACTAATCATTCTGCTTCTTTACTTGCCAAATTATAGAGAAAATAACATATATTGCCTTACCTTCAAATCAAATACAATACCCAATAAATTCTATTCATTGAAGCCATTTTGTACGTTATACAAGCATAGGCCTATACACATGGAGTGTACAGCATAACCAACGTGCCCTCTTACTCACACTTTCTGTTTCAGTGAGAGAAACATTTTAAACAAAAGACAGGATGTAGAACTTGCACTTTATAAAGGAGGGGGTTTTAAGGAATGTAATGATTTATTAATGTCTTCAACTGAAATAAACTTTTAAAAAGCAATAATGGAACCTATTTACTTGACAACTTTTTAAACTGTAAGATGGTTTATTTTAGAGCTAATTCACAAAGAACGGTTCCATGTGAGTAGTATGGGCACCTATACTGCATAATTGCTCTACGTGACCGTAAAGGACCAATGAGGAATGAGTAGCAGAGCTCCTCCTCTATTAAGCCACATAAACATTTGCCATCATAGCCCCACCCCCAGGAAATTGTTCCCTTGCTCCACCCCTCCTCTAACCAAACCTGAAGTCAGGGACGCCTCCTACCAGAAGAAGTTAGCCATCTTGTTCTTGTTGTCAATGTTGTTATTGCAGCCATTTTGTTTCTGCTGACGTCATTATTTACACATGAATATATCGAGAAAAAAATCCTGAGATAAGTTTTGAACGAAGGATCCTTGGTATAATTTGTTGATGCAATAATGTGTGTTTGCAGATTCCGGACGATATTGTAAATTATGATCAGCCGAGCGCATAACATTACCTTATATAATTAAGGATCAGCTCGTCAAAAACTTCTGAAGACCTATAAGCTACTAAATTCCAAATTGAAGTATTGATATGCTTTAGTTAACAACTATATCGTAGAAATTGTCCTCGTCCTTCTTCCAGTTGAAAACGTCAACCTTTCAATGCTTACTGCTCTTCCCTTGATCTTCCAACACTTCATGGAATGCCCCTAAAATAACGCTCTTAAAGTTCGGGCGTTTAAGTGCTATTTCGAATGTCCAACTAACGTGATATGTAACAAAAAGGGTTTAGATTAACAATCAATATGTATAATGCAGTGTTCCAGCGCCACAATCACCTTTATTCATGTGGATTCACTTCTCTGAAAAGCAGGAATAACGCCTCCCCTTTTGTTCACCTTTGAAGGCATTTAGTAGAAGCGCCATAGTGAAATTTTTATGTACTTTTAGGTCCTAGCGCTAAATTTGAATTTCAAGTGTTTAACCCAACAGAGGGCGCCTCCACCATGAATGACAGGAGGCGCTGCCATCAAAAGGGTCCCAAAAGGAGCTTTTGTTTTTGATGTTATCTCTCTCAGTGTTGAAACCTTGAAAGATGTGGTTGTAGTTTAGCTTGTACAGGCGCCATATGCCTAGTTTCCTTTAATTATCATGTCAAATAAAGCATCTTTCTTGGGAGAACGTCTTGGTGTTTAAATAATAACTTAAATGGATTATACTGTATGCAAAATACAGAACCACGTCTGGATTTACAAAGAATAACGAAAATCGGTTGCTGATGGACCTGGATAGAAAATTGCTTCACAATCTTCAAAGCGTGGGTGTTTTAACTAAGAAAGGAAACTTGCTGGACTCAGTGTTTAATGAAGGAAGAGGCCAAAGTTAAGCAACATGTGCTCTAACATAAGAGCCATCTATGCTAACCATTAGGCTATGGAGCAATAGATACTAGTCAAGTATTAAAGGTTGAAGTGATGGCTATTTCTATGATTACTAACATATGCTCTAATTAAAAGCAGGTGCATATCCATCTAAAAGGGCCCTAATAAAAACATGCCCTAACATGCTGTATTTCATGTAAGCCCTAAGTGAAGCTTTATGGCCCCCAATTTCCCATATGCCCTAATTGCAGCTTTATGGCCCCCAATTTTCCATATGCCCGAATTGCAGCTTTATGGCCCCCAATTTTTCCAAATGCCCTAATTGCAGCTTCATGGCCCCAATTTGCCATATGCCTAAATGGAAACTGTATGACCCCTTAACAAAAATTAGTGTTTGAAAAAAATCTAAAATTACAACCCTTAATTCAAACCAGGCCTATAGAAATATGGCAGATGACATTGGGTCACTAAGTCTGGCTCCACTAATTAGGTCATGTCCCTACATGCCCCCAAATGGAAACTAGTCCCTTATCATCAACAACATCTATGTATTAATAATTATAGGGCATGTCCTGATATGTTCTGATGTGCTAATAATCCCCAGGTCCCAAATTGATAGTATGCTAGCTAATGCTGCATGGCATGGTAAATGTTGCACGACTTCGAATTTTCCTTATTCTCCTCTTTCCTCATTGAAAGTTAGCTTTAATCAATAACATGGGTTGGGTACGCACAGCCCGATTTCCAAAAACAGCCAGCTGACCACATAGGTCAAAAGCATAGAAAAGAATGGAAAAAACATGGCCGCATCGCAAAACATTCCATTAGGGTCAGCTGATCCGATCAGCCGACGCTACACTCGGTTGCGTCAGTGCATGGCGTGCAAAGGTCAACGCAACATGCACGTGTTTTTCGAAAAGGCCGACGTCACATTCCTTGCGAGGATGAGGTTTGGCGGGCATTTTACCGCCTATGACCGAATTCTAAAATGTACATAATTTGGAATGAGGCCCAGCCGCTTTGACCCCGAAATCCCTGCCGAAATTCAACAATACTTCCTCATGACTCGTTTGCACCATTACTACAATTTAGACGAGTCACCCCTTATTTCCTGAAAATAGGAAGTTAGGGTTCGCAGATGAGATGCACTCAGAGGCTTCGGTAGTGTATCCGCCAGATTACTCTTAGCTGGGATACATCGAAGGGAGAACAGTACTCGATTGAAGTGATCACATACAAACCTGAGCTTGCAAGCAAAGTGTTTTGGGGAGCCATTCTCGACCGCGTTCTCAATCGCGAACATTGCTGACTCGTTGTCGATGAGGATCTCCACCTTTCCAAACTTCATCGGAATTACTGGTTTCAGCTCCTGAAGGATCTTGTCAAGCTTTATGAGCTCCTTCACTATCTCCACCAGAGCCATCATTTCGGCCTCCATGGTGGACTGGGCAATTATAGTCTGCCGTGCAGACTTCCACATGATAGGAAAGTTACTGATCAACACCAGTAATCCGGACACTGAATGAGACATCAACGTCTGAACCATAGGAAGCATCCAAGAAGCCTCTGATCCCCGTTGCGTTACTCCTCGAGAGCACCATGCGCTGAGAACTAGTGCTATGCACGTAGTTTATCAGGTGTTCAGCATGTGTCCACGCGAGGAGTGTAGGCTTCGACGTGTACTTTGTTAGGGTGTTGACCGCAACAAGCAGATCCGGTCGAGTCATCCTGGCAATGTAGAGAAGGGATTCTACAAGGCTTCGGTAGGGGTAAGGCAGATCCTCTGTGGCCTCCCCCAGCAGTTGCCGGCTGTACACCGCCCCCACCTTAAGTGACTCACGGGCGCCTCGAACAGGTATCATGTCCATGCGTCGGCTGAGTTTACGGATATACGGTTCCTGGTCCATCATGATTGAGCCAAAGAAAAAGTTTTGATGGATCTAAATTCCCAAGAACGTAGGAGTGGGACCTATATCCGTCATGTTAAAAATTCCTTTTAGGTTTTTCAGTACGTCTGTCAGGGCTTGTTTCGTTTTCGCAAAAAACAGTATGTCGTCTACGTATACCATTACGGAAGCATTCTACATGTAACAGTATACACATTTGCCGGATTCTGAAGGAGTGAAGCCGTGACACTGTAGCTGCTCCTGCAAAGTTCCCCACAGGCAGCAACCTGCCTGGTGCAGTCCGTAGAGTGCTTTTTTCAGCAGCCATGCTTTGCTTGGTTGTCCCTTTACCCCTTCCGGTAGTTCCATGTGAATTTACTTGTCTATAGTACCGTACAGGTACGCCGATTTCACATCAAGTTTGTTGTGCAACCAACCTTCTAGGACAACCAACACCATAAAAGCAAACCTCACCAGGGTAAAGGTTACCACTTAGTTATACACGTCGGTATAATCCCAGCCAGGGCATTGCTAAAACCCTTTAGCGACCAGCCGAGCATGTTGCCATACAACAATGCCTTACGCGTTGCACTTAAGGACAAACACCGACCTGCAGCCGATCACCTTTTGATGCGACCCAGGAAGGACTGGTTCAAAAACTTTGCGTTCTTGGAGAGTGTGCAGCTCTTCGTCCTTGGCTTACTTCCACGGTTATGCATCAGGAGCCTTCAGGGCCTGGTCATAAATCCTGGGGTGAAGTTCGACCAAACTGACCTCTGGTTCCTGCTTGTCTGACGACATGAACTCTACTTCACTGTTGTCGTCAACCTTGGGTTCGGTAACTGGTTTCGCCACCCTGTCTTATCCATTTGGGCGAGTCTTTTGTGTTCAGTGGTGAAAAGTCAAAATGCCTCTCAGAAAACGGTATTCCGGCCACCTCGCAGTATCGCTTAAT